>CAUYSK010059769.1:0-21595 GCA_963575035.1 Avahi laniger | reverse complement strand
CATGCGCCACCATGCCCGGCTAATTTTTTCTATATATTTTTAGCTGTCCAATTAATTTCTTTCTATTTTTGATAGAGATGGGGGTCTCGCTCTTGCTCAGGCTGGTCTCGAACTCTTGAGCTCAAACAATCCACCCGCCTCAGCCTCCCAGAGTGCTAGGATTACAGGCATGAGCCACCGCGCCCGGCCCACAGCTGAACTTCTTTAGCCTCTTCTTACCCCACGTCCTCCTCTCTTGGTCTCCTCTGCACACAGAGGCTGCCTGTGACACTCTCCCCCTCTCCCTAACCACCCTCCCCCAAAGGTGTCAGTGTCCAGCCTGAGCAGGCACTTTGTGTCGCCTGTTTATTTCTAAGGGCAACTTGGCCTCTGGGATGCTCCCGTCACCAAGATTTTCTACAACTAAGGGGAACCCAGCAAAGGACCTTCTGTCTTCCTTAGAAGGGGTTGTGGAAACCGCGTGCACTGTAGTTCACTATGGGTATGTTCTGACCCGTGCTGCAGACCTCAGTTACAGGCAGAGGTGTGTGTGCACAGACTGACCCAAGGCCTGGGCTTCCCCCCGGGTGATAAAAACCACCTCTCCACCACAGAGGAGGACTGCACGGGTGCTGGGGGGACCGAGGTGTCTGGCTGTCTAGCGCCTTCATGCAGGCAGATAAGGGGCGTGGGCTGTACCCTGAAAGCTGAAGGGTGTTTGCTAATGAGGGGCAGCCCTGGCTGGGGCTGGCAGCCATGGGGGGCCACGGGTTTATCTTGGCTGTGTTTGTCTGAGCCTGGGCTGAGGCTCAGTGCTGAGGCTGTGGAACGCCTACTGGGCTTAGCTCTCGGGGGACAGGGCACGCTGCTCCCTGGGCACCCACTGCCAGTGGCTCTGTGTCAGGCGTACCCCTGCGGGTGGGTACCCGTGGTGCCATTTGCAGATGAGGAAGCTGGGACTCAGAGACTCAGGTACTTTCTCGAGGTTTCTCAATCCTGAGATGGTAAGTGCCCAAGCTCCTTGCAGTGAGCACAGGGCTGCCCACCTTGTCCGTCACTGCTGTCCCCGAGCATGCTACGCCTTAGTGTAGGGATCTGCGGTCCCTGCACTTGCTGTCCCTTCTGCCTGGAGTCCTCATGTCCCCTCCTCACCTGGCCAGCTCCTCCCCCAGCACTCAGCTCAGCCTCGCTTAGCCTCTGAGGCCAGTCCTGACGGTGGCCCCAGGCACGCTGCTATTGCGGCCAGTTCCGCTCTGTGCCCCACCTGACCACGAGCTTCTGGGTTGCAGGAACCAGTGGATCAGTCTCTCTGAAATTTGCTTCCCCGCATTGAAATTCCTCAGCAGTTCTTTCTGCTGTTCTTGGGCCTCTGCTACCTTTTCCTTCAGGGAAGAACATTGTAGTATCCTGGGCTCTCGGCTGGCCTGGGGCAGGTCTCACATGCTCAGGGTGGGGCAGCTTTTCTACCTGAGGTCTGTGGGCTTCACTGCACAGCCCACCTTGCCCCACATGCAGAGAGACCACAGGTTTCCTAAAAAGACCTTGGCTATCGTATGTCCCATGAGGACTCTTTTTTTTTTTTTTTTTTTTTTTTGAGACAGGATCTTGTTCTGTCTCCCAGGCTGGAGTGCAGGGGTGCAATCATAGTTCACTGGAACCTCAAACTGCTGGGGGCGAGGATTCTTCAAAATCTTATTTCAGGCAGGGTGTGGTGGCTCACACCTGTAAGGCCAGCAACTGGTGAGGTCAAGGTGGGAGGATTGCTTGAGGCCAGGTGTTCAAGACCAGCCTGGTAGACACTGTCTCTAAAAAAAAATTAGCCAGGAGTTGTGGTGTGTGCCAGTAGTCTCAGCTACTGTAGAGGCTGAGACAGGAGGATTGTTTGAGCCCAGGAGTTTGAGGTTGAAGTGAGCTATCATGATGCCACTGCAATCTAGCCCAGGAAACAGAGCCAGACCCTGTCTAAAAAAACCCCCTAAAACCAAAAAAAAAAAAAAAAAAACAAAACCAAAAAAAACCCAGCAGAACCAACAACAAAAAATCCCCTCATTTCGTGTGTTTTGAAGTTTGTCTCCCTCGTCCATATCATCAGTAGCAAAAGCTGCACCAACATCATCAATGAAAACAGCAGAGTTTTTTTAAGGCCCTATTTTGTGCCAAGGACACTAGGGCGCTGTGGGAAAGGCAGCAGTTAAGAAGGTGTAGACCATGTTTGTGAGGAACTTGCAGCCTCCGTCGGAGAGAAAACGCACTTACATACATCAACGCAACGGAGACCGTTTCCCTTCCCAGAGTAAAATTATGAGCTTCCGTCTCGTCTCCTCTTGCCCCCTTCATTATCATATTCTGCAGTTGCTCTGTTCATTTCAGTAGCAATATTAAGCTCTTTGGATAGTTCATTTCTCTAAGCATAGCCATTTTGCCATCTTATTTTTCTCAGACTGATTGTAATTAGATAAATTTCTGAAGGGCTCACTCATGCACAGCTGTAATATGATCCAACTTGAGCTTGTATTTCACTTTAAACTGGAGAATTTTTTTGTCCCTGATATATTTGTCATGGGTTATTTTTACAAGGGGTGGGACACTGGAGGTAAGTCCAGGGGTGAAAGCCATTCCACACTGCACTCTACGCTAAATTTAGCTGTCCAAGTGTTATTTGTCAACAGCTCCCTAAATATCCCCGCTTGGTTTTGGTAGGTAGGGGGTAGTAGTCAAGAAACAGACTTGGCTTTCTGGGAGACCTTAAAAATAGCTCGTGGTAGACGGGGTCAGTTCATAAATAGGACGTGTAGATTGCTGCACGAGCATGGTGGAGAGCCGTCTTTATTATTATTTTTGTTTTTAGGAACAAGAAAAGCCACATTGTTGACTGTGGCATTAAAACAAACAATGTGAAAACCAACTCATTCATTCATCTATTCATTCAAGAAACACCTGTGTAATCTTTATTATGTCTTAGGGTGTGTCGTAAGGTTTTGGGGATTCAGAGACAAAAAATAGCAACACCCCTGCCTGCAGGGATCACACAGGAAGAAGCAATGACCAGAGGACCTCAACAGACTGTGGGTCTTTAGTCTTCTTTCCCAACAGCTGAACCATGTCCTGTAGTTATAACTCTGTTTTCTTACCAGTGCTCTTGACTGGGCTCCTTCCTGCCTGCTACCTGCAGCAATTCTAGATCTTTCCATACCTTGCTTGAGTCAAGATATTTTTATCTCATTTTTATCATCCTCACCCTGCTCAGCTTAGTCAAAGCCAATGCACAGACTCAAGATGCAGTTCATGTTTTATCTTCTCTGCCAACTTCAGTACGTATAAACGTTCTACTTCTTTCAAGAGTGAATTTGTGTATGAGGTTGCTGAACAATAGTTCAAAATTTTTGAGGAATTGTGATAAAACAGAAGAAGGATCAGAAGACTAGAGTTTTAGTTTTCAATTGGGAAAAGAATCTGGATTCCTCAGGCTCATGAACTTTTTTTTTTTTTTTTTTTTTTGAGACAGAGTCTCACTCTCTTGCCTGGAGCGAGTGCCGTGGAGTCAGCCTAGCTCACAGCAACCTCAAACTCCTGGACTCAAGCAATCCTACTATCTCAGCCTCCCAAGTAGCTGGGACTACAGGCATGTGCCACCATGCCCGGCTAATTTTTGCTATATATATTTTTAGCTGTCCAATTAATTTCTTTCTATTTTTGGTAGAGATGGGGTCTCGCTCTTGCTCAGGCTGGTCTCGAACTCCTGAGCTCAGAAAGATCCGCCCACCTCGGCCTCCCAGAGTGCTAGGATTACAGGCCTGAGCCACCACGCCTGGCCTGATTAGAATAACTTTTGCCTTATTACTCAAATTACAAATGTTCACAAAGATCAATTACTTTAAAAAATATTAATATCAATCAAATTTGATGAGTTTAAATTAACTTTTTGATGATTCTTTGAAGGTAGTGACTTAAATTTTTGTAGAATTCTGACACTCACATTGATCCAAACATTTGATGGGTAATATTCCTGTTGAAACATTTAGTAAGATGTGGCCATATAATATTTGCTTTATATATACAAATCCCAAAGTGTTTAGTGGAAGCCAAATGGAAAGTACCAGAATAAAATTACTCTAGTATTGGCATATTCAAACAGTACCCAGGGATACCTTCTGAATTATGCAAAGTTTAAAACAATTTCATTCTTAAGAGATAACTGGAAAAAATCCCTTAAAATTTCAAAGAATTGACTTTTGAGTTCTTTGCAAACTCATATAGAATCACAAATGGGTTATGAATGTTGAGGAGCTATAAGACATCAGTGTAAATCCATAACAAGGATGGGAAAAGCTGTTTAGATAAAATTGGAATGAGCAGTCTGAAACCTACAAATCTTTAACCAAATCAGAATCTCATTAAATTTGGAAAAGTTTCATTGAATATTTTTACAGGTATTCCTCTCCACATTTCAAGTCTATTTCAAAGCAGGAATAAGAAATAAATAAGCTCATTGTGAGAGGGTTAGGTCTAGTTTTACTTTTGCAAATGCTTGACAAGCTCAACAAATATTGAATAATAGTAATAGTCTAGGAAAGTCAGGTCTCTAAGCTGTTCTTGATGAACAGAAATCAGGAAAGATTAACCAATCAAGATAAAATCAGAAATCTTTTGAGCTGTCATTCACTTACATATAAATGGATGTGCTGTTATTCGCTGTTACAATAGCTTATAATAAAATGCACAACTATGATACTAATAAATAGATTGTCTTCAGTTTGATTTTTAATTGCACTGTTCCTACACTGAAAATAATTTGAGGACAGTTAGCTTGGAAGAATTGGATACAGAAATGGAAGGGTACAGTAGTGTTATCCTACTTTTTGGGTTTGCTGATCCTAAACTTCACTGCATTAATTAGTTTACATAAAAATGTATTTATTAATATTACCCTACTTTACAAGGTGCCAATCATGGAACAAATTTGTATGGATAGAATATCCTCATATCTGATAGTAATTTCTGTAACATTCAACAAATCATCTTTAAATGTATGTAAATTTCTCCAAGCAGCTAAACATGTTTGTTTTCTCCCACTACTGAGACTCATTTGTTATGGTGCGAACGTTTGTGTCCCTCCAAAATTCATATGTTGAAACCTAATCACCAATGTGATGATATAAGGGGGTGGTGATTAAATGGGATTGGTTTCGTTATAAAAGACACCCCAGGCTAGGTACAGCGGCTCGTGCCTGTAATGCCAGCACTTTGGGAGGCTGAGGCAGGAGGATAGCAGGAGGTCAGGAGTTTGAGACTCTGTCTCTACAAAAAATTTAAAAATTAGCCAGATGTGGTGGCATGCACCTGTAGTCTCAGCTATTCGGGAGGCTAAGGCAGGAGGAATGCTTGAGACCAGGAGTTTGAGGTTGCAGTCAACTACGATGATGCCACTGCACTCTGGCCCAGGTGACAGAGTGATACCCTGTCTCAAAAATAAATAAAAAGAGAGAAATCAGAGAACTGCCACATCTTCTGCCATGTGATGATGCAGGGAGAAGACACTTTCTATGAACTAGAAAGTGGGCCCTCTCCAGACACCAAATCTACCAGTGTCTTGATCTTGGAATTCCCAGCCTCCAGGACTGTGAGAAATAAAATTCTGTTGTTTATAAACTATCCAGTTTATGGTATTTTGTTATAGAAGCCTGAACTAATAAACCATTATTGTGTTACAATGCACCAGAGAAATTTTACATAGGAGATTTTCATATATTTGCCAACAATTTTCCTTGGTAATACAAAATTTTGCTATTATTAAATTCTTTTGATAACCAAATGTCTTGGTATCATAAATTTGTAAGATGATTCACAAAGCACTTCAACGCACACTAAATTGATTTTCTTATGAATGAGTAAACTAAGTACACTATTTTACTTATGAAGAAACCAAGGCTTTTAATTGACTAGTTGACATAATATTGCCAATTCAGATGTTGTCCCAACAAATGTCCTAAAAAGCTCAGACTCAGTAAATATAAAGTAAATAAAAGTCCATGAAAGCACAACTGCAAATATGATGGCAAATCTGAGAAAATACAAATAAAAACAAGGTACAAGAATGAATCCTTTCTTCATAAGCAAAGGTATGATGTGGGTTATAAAGCATCGAGTACCTACTACAGTATTATAATTGTAGCAAGGGCTCAGTAGACAAGAAGATGAAGGAAGTGTGGTAAAATATTAATAGATCATAGACATTAGAGATAATCATGCCTGAGTCCAAAATTCTGCCTATGTCATTTACTGTTTGACACCTGGACACATCACCTCTCTAATCCTGTTTCTTCATCAGCAAAATGAGGATGATAATAATGCTTACCTTTTAAAGGGTGGTTTAAAACTTAGATTTAATTAGGTTAAGTGGCTGGCATTTAATAAGTGATGAAAAATGTTAGCTCTTCTTTCCACTTCTTGAAGCTAAAGCAAGTAACAAGCATAAAACAGAAGAATCTGTAAACAGTGGACAGTTGTAAATGAAAAAAAATTATGACTTTCATGTATCGAGAATGGATGAATAAGTTTTCCACACTCCTTGGAATTTTCAGCCAAGCATACAAGCATTATAATGTTGTCAGCAGCGTTTCCTTTAATACTGAGAAAAGTAATATTAATATATCCAGAAAAAACATTTCAGTTTATCAATCCTCATATATTTTCTAAGTAAGCTATTCAGTTGTCTTCTTTTTAAATTGTCCATAGGTAATTTTGTGGGGCTTCATTTTAGCACTCATATCATGCCTTAAAGTGAAATTATCCAAATTTCATCTTAATATGCAAACACAACTACTTTTCCCTTTTGACCCATCATGGTCTATTATCAAAAATTATTAGGGCTTGCTTTGTTTTGAAAAGTAATATGTCTCCCTCATCATGTTTAAATAGATATCTATAAAGTGTTGAATATAGTTTCTAGATCACTCTTTCTCCATGTTCTTCCATTTATATGGCAAACACATGTACATGCTATGAATGGTACAGCGTTGTCAGGATGGGTAAGTTCCAAACATTATAACATAAAAATATTCCCACTGGTCCATAATTTTTTTGTTTTAATTTAATCAATGACTCAATTCCATTAACTATGTTTACTTTAAACAGTCATTTGGTTAATTTAAGATGATAAAAACTGAAATGAAAACAATAGTCAATAAATCTCCAAATTATGATAATTTGCACTTTGTAAATCTTGTGATTTGTGCCAAAAACTGTATGAACTGTAGATATAGTCTATGATATACCAACATATTCATTATACAGGGGGTGCATTTTTGAAAACTAATGATCAGTTTGGCAAGTGACATTCTCTAGTAAACAGCCTGAAATTTATTTAAAAATTTTAGAGAAGTCGATGTGACAAAGCACTTTCACTCATTGTTTGGTTTTCAAAGGACCCCATGATATAACTAACATATCAACACTCATACTTAAATGGCTATTGACATTAAATGTATCTTTGAGTACCTTTAAGGTATTATCTATGAAAAAAGAAAAAAAGGTAGAGTTAAAAGTTAACAATTTAAGTCATCTCAGTGCCTGGATCTAAATTTTTAAAGAATCAATTCGCATACGCTTTGCCTGGCTCGAGATCTATTAAATAACATGGCTGTCAGGCTGGATGAAGAGAATGCCTCCTGGACACTTGCTCCTGCTCTTCCTAGCCAAGAAGAGGGTCCTTAATATGTCTGACCTTGACTTCCACAAGTGACAATCTATGCCCACTAGAAAGCATGGTGAGACGGTCTAGTGTGGGTACACTGGTCTTGCCATGCCAACCTTAGCCTCAAGAATGATTCATTTGGTGAGAAAACTTTATCTCGTTATACTATATTTTCTACATTCTCCAATCACTTTACCCAGTTACCTCAAGCGAGCAGCACTTTACAGTGGGTAAAATGTGATCATCCTGCTATTCAATTTCTAACTTCAGATACATAGCAATCAGAAACTAAGTAAAGAAAGGGGTATTAAAATGGAACTTTGAGCGGATAAGCAATAACCACTCAGTAATGAGTTGTGATTTATCTTTTTTAGGATACCAGCTCTCTTCCTTATTTCCTAGACAACTGTTAGCTTTGAAGGGTAAATGCTTTTATTCTATTTCCTTCTAACTTTTTGACTGCCTTCTGACTGCCTATCTTCTGAGGCATCCTCTCTCTATAATGAAAGGATAAAATTATGTTTTCTCAACTATTAAATTTTCATTGGGTCTGAAAACTGAAAGAGAATCATATCTGGGAATAAGAACTCCTGAGATTTATTTCCAGTTTCATTGCTGGTTGTGACACTTAAGACAACTCATTTACATTCTTTTATACTCTCATTTACAATGTGCTCATGCACTTGCAGTCTCTGTCACCAAAGTACAGACAGTAAGAGATTTCCAAGTAAAGAAGATAAAAATTGGAAATGAGTTATCTCACCAGAGGAAAACATGGTCATATAGACACAGAGACTAGCTCAGGTCTTTGGGTCCCCAAAGAACACCTCACTCATTCTATAAGGACTCTGAAACTCTCTCAACCACTGAGTTGACTCTCTAGTCCTTGAGCTCATAGTGGAAACCAAGAACAACCTAGCAGCAATTAACAATAAATATGCTCTTTCCTAAAACCATAAATATATTGAGCCATATATTTGAGCCATAAATATATTGGCTCAAATGTTTAAAAAAATACTATAATCTTTCTATTTGTTATGTACTCATTTGAGTGGGATTCAAGGGCACTATCTGGGACCTTGCTTCATGTCCTTCTTCATTATCAGAGTGTACACACATCTTATTGTTGTATAGACAAGCGGTCAACTAGTCAGAGAGATGCACCGAAAAGACAAATCCACAAATGACAAGCAACAAAGGTTATCCTTTGTTGCTCACCAAAAATATCTTATTTTTTGCAGCTCAATTGTAGCTCATAAAAGCATGCCTGTGGACTTTATACATTTAAGTAAAGGAACAAAATAACTCACAATTCAAAGAGGAGATGAGAAGAGACCCAGATCCTTTCTACCAGATACGCAATGCCCTATCTACCTAATAGTTAACATTTTTAGCATTTATCATATGCTAAATGTTTTGTTGAGATTATCCCACTTGATCTTCGGAAAACTCCTATTAAGCAGGTAATATCATCCCCATTTTATGGAGGAAGAAATTGAATCTAAAATACATTAAGTCAGCAGTCCCCAATCTTTTTGGCCCCAGGGGCCGGTTTCACGGAAGTCAATTTTTTCGCAGATGGGGTGAGTGGGCTGTGGGGTAGGGAGGATGGTTTTGGGATGATTCGAGTGCATAATATTTATTGTGCACTTTATTTCTATTATTATTACATTGTAATATATAATGAAATAATTATACAAACCTCTCTGCTAATGACAATCTGTATTTGCAGCCATTCCCCAGCGCTTAAATCACTGCCTGAGCTCCACTTCAGATCACCAGGAATTAGATTCTCATATGGAGTGCACAACCTAGATCCCTCGCATGCACAGTTTATGGTAGGGTTTGCCCTCCTATGAGACTCTAATGCCGCCCCTGATCTGACAGGAGGCAGAACTCAGGCAGTGATGTGAACCATGAGGAGTAGCTGTAAATACAGATGAAGCTTTTCTAGCTCACCCACCACTCACCTCCTGCTATGCAGCCTGGTTCCTAACAGGCCACAGACCAGTACTGGTCCTCAGCCCTGGGGTTGGGGACCATAACATTAAGTAACTCAGCTCAGGATAAACCAATATAACGAGGGCAATTTGACTCCACACCGCACTATTTTCTCCTATGCCTTCTTGGCTTTCTATCCCCGTTGTCCTAGCTCAGGGGTTGGTAAATCTTTTTCTGTGAAGTGCCAAATAGTAAATACTTTAGGCTTTCAAGCACATGATCTCTGTTGAAACTACTCAACTCTACTGTTGTAGAGCAATTCAGCCATAAAAATACTGAAACAAATGGCCATGGCTATGTTCCAATTAAACTTCATTTATGGGCACTGAAATTTGGATTTCATATAATTTTCTATATAACAAAGCATTATTCTTCTTTTGATTTTTCCAACCATTTAAAAAATGTAAAAACCCTTTTTAGCTTGCAGGCCCTATAAAAACAGGCAATGGGCTAATGTGGCCCAAAGACTGTAGTCTGTTGACCCCTGAGTAAGCCAATGCAGAAGTGGGCCACATAAAATACACCCAAAATTCTGTGTGTGCCCCAACTTGCCCTGAGACCTCCTTTCTTACTCCTATGCCAAGGATGTCATTTGGGTTGGCCTTCAAAGACATTTCTTTCCCAAAGCTCCTTTTCTGACTAGTATCACTTTCTCTTTGACACACAGCCCTCAGTTTCTTAAATTAACACACATCCCCCTTCACCTATAACATCAGAAAATAGCTCAAACTTCTGATAATGACCTTTTCAAAGGATTCTGTGTGCCTTTATGTGGTGGGGTGGATAGTAACTTTATTAATGGGGTAACCAAGAGGGGAAAAATGGACCCATTATTCCAACTTCGTGCTTTGACGTTTGACATCACCATAGTCAATCTGCCAGCACTCTGTCATCAGTGCTCTTTTAGGTTCATCAGTGTTATTAGAATCATAATATATTAAGCTTAACAAACTTTATATTCAATTTTAAGAATGTCACCTAAATGTTCTATGGGTAATAACTTTGGTTTTATAAATAATTACTTAAGCCCAGACCATTTCCATGGTAAAGGCTATGAATAAGGGGCATGAATGCCACTTGAGAAGAATTGGTTAGTACCACTGTCTCTGTCCCTTACTAGCATGGGGCTCTACCTATTTTGCCTTCTATATTTTATACTTTTGAACTGCTTTCTCTTGAGTCTCTTCTTTTTCTCTTTTTCTGCATCGCTTCTTACCCCATCGCTAGACTCAGCATGGGGTAATGGAAGGAGTGCTAGCTAAACTTGTATAGTATTGAAAAGAATTCATGCATTAGTCAGAACGTTTTCAATTCTAAGAGACAGAAACCAAACACAAACTAGCCAAATAAAAGAGCAGGTGTGTGTGTGTTGGGGGCAGGGGAGAGAGAAAGAAAGAGAGAGAGGGGCAGAAAACGTTTTTATGCACAGTTAGATCCAGTTCAAATGATAGCATTAAGGCTGTTTCTTTTTCTTTTTTTTTTGTGAACTATTATAATTTTTTTTTATTTCAGAATATTATGGGAGTACAAACATTTCTGTTACATGTTATGACTTTGCCACATCCAAACCATGATTTGAGGCTGTTTCTTTTTCCAACTCTTGGCTACAGCTCTACTTGTTTCTACTTGCCTTCTTTACCAGGAGGCTTTCTCTATGTGGCAGCAAGATAGTGCTCAGTAGCTTCAAACCCATGTCATTCTTACAGCTCCCAATCCCAGATAAAACAATAGTATATTTCCCACTAGCTCTTGTAAAGTCCCAGAGTAGGTTTCGATTGGGCTGTGTTGGGTCACATGGATATCACTGAGCTAATTATTCTGACTAGAGTCATGAGATACACTTTTTGGCCAGGTCTGGGACCGTCCCACATCCATGTGGGAGACCAACATCAATGAAAGCACACAAACTTAGCAGAATTACAGTGCAATGAGAGTGGTGTGGTTCTCCAAAGGAAAGTATGTTGAGAAGACTAACATCTGTCCATGAATTAGGGTTTGCGAATGACTTCTACTAAAGCAACTATATGACACCAAATTATTCAAGGTCCAATATAAAATTGGGAAACCCTGCATATGCAATGGCCCAGAAATATTTATATCTATAAAATATATGAAGGACTACTGTGATTTAGGCCTGTCAGTGGACAGTAGGATTACCCTAAGAATTCTTTTGCCTTTATTGAGTATAGGGACCTAATCTTTATTGATTGCTTTCTTAGACTAGGAGATATCTAAGAGGTATGCTATCACTATCCACAAAATTCTTTCTATATATTCTTTCTAAAGTTATCTGGTAAAACTGTTATTATATTAGCATCTTGATTATATAATAAAGAATGAGACTTAAAGAGTTTAGTAGGTAGTAGAGCCAGGATTTAAACTCATTTGTTGTTGTTGTTATTCCTGTGTCTCTTTGCTTCTGAATTTATGTTCTTCCCTGCTACTATGCTGTCCTGTAACTCTTAGAGCTAAGGGGAGATTGGCTTCTATAGATGCATTCTTATAGCATTTACAGACACATGGTGAGATGTGTTCTACAGAGCAACCCTCCCAAATATTTTCATATAGTTTATTTGGGCAGTAATCATTAGGGCAATTATCTGTGGTTTAAACACTAGAGAGGTTTCAGGGTCTGGGTTCTTGCAATTTACCCAAAGTGTTTTCTTTCTCCTATGTAGGGAAGGTTTTCTAAGTTTAAATAATCAAGAATTTCCTATGGCAACAATATTCTGCCAGATCCTTATTCTAATCAAATGAGATAGGTGTGGTAATACTCTATTTACACAATAATCCCATTTATACAACAATCCTATCTTCATTTCCTGTTAACTTCAACTCAGTACTCAGAATTTTCACTCATGGATCACTAGAGAAAGCATTCCACATAAATTAAGATTATTGAGAAAGCAGAATATCCTGTAAATCTCTTTCTTGGCCTTAGAAACTGGCAGCATGATTAAAGCATGCTTCTTTAGTTTAGACTTGTACAAATGGCATTCTTAAACTAACAGAAAGTTCTCTTTAAGGACTCTTCTTGCAGCCTCTTAAGAATATAATCATACTCTATTTGCAGATAATATGATCTTCTATATAGAAAATTCTAAAAAATCCTCTAAAAAACTATTAGAACTAAGAAACAAATTCAGGAAGTTTGCAAGATGAAAAATTAATATATAAAAATTGTATTTCTGCATACTAGCAATAAACAATCCAAAAATGAAATTAGGAAAACAATTCTGATTATAACATCATAAGACATAATAAAATGCTTCAGAGTAAGTCACACAAAAAAGATACAAGACTTTGGCACTGTAATCTACAAAACATTGTTGAAAGACATAAAAGACCACCTAAATAATGGAAAGACATCTCCTGTTTATAGAATGAAAAACTTAAGATTGTTAAGAAAGCAATGATCTCCAAATTGATCTACAGATTCAACATACTCTGTATCAAAATTTCAGTTGCTTTTTTTTGCAGAAATTGATAAAATAATCTTAAAGTTCATATGGAAATGAAAAAGTCACAGAAGAGCCAAAACGATCTTGATAAAGAAGAGAAAATTTAGAGATCTCACATTTCCTGATTTCAAAGCATGCTGTTAGGCTACAGTAATCAAGATTGTGTAGTACTGGCCTAAGGACAGCTATATAAATCAATGGAATAGAATTAGAAGACCAGATATAAACCCTCATATTTAGGCCTAATTTATTTTCAACAAAAGTGCCAACACAATTCAATGGGAAAAGAATAGTCTTTTCAATAAATGGTGCTGAACAATTGGATATCCACATGCCAAAGAATTAAGGTAGACCCCTACCTCATACCTTATAAAAATTAATTCAAAATGGATCAAAGACATAAGTGTAAGAGCTAGGACCATAAAATTCTTAAAAGAAAACATACCTTGGATTAGGCAATAGTTTCTTAAAACACCAAAAACACAAGCAACAAAAGAGAAAAAACACACAAATTGGACTTCATCAAACTTTAAAAAATTTCTGCATCAAAGAAGTAAGTAACAACCCCAAAAATGGGAGAAAATATTAATAAATCATATGTCTGATAAGAGAATTGTATTTAGAATTTAAAAACTCTTGCAATTCAGTAACGTAACGAAAAATAAGACAATTTTAAAATGGGCAAAAGGATCTGAATAGACATTTCTCCAAATAAGATATACAACTGATCAGTAAGCACATGAAAACATGTTCGACATCATTAGTCATCAGAGAAACGCAAATCAAAATCACAATGAGATACCACTTCACCCCAACAAGATAGCTATAATAAAAAAGACAAAGGATAACAAGTGTTGATGAGACTATGTAGAAATGAGAACCATAATACAATGTTGTTGGAAATGCAAAATGGTAAAGAGGCTTTGAAAAACAGTTTGGCAGTTCCTTTGTATTAAAACATATAGTTAGCATTTGACTCAGAAATTGCACTCCTAAGAATACACTCAAGAGAAATGAAAATATACATCCACACAAAAACATGTACACAAATGTTTATAACAGTATTAATTATAATAGCCAAGAAGTAGAAAGAGTCCAAATGTTTATCAATGGATGAACAGATAAACAAAAAGTGGCATATCCATACAACAATTATTCTACAATAAAAAGGATTGAAGTACCGATTGATACATGCTAGAATATGGACAAGACTTGAAAACATCATGTTAATTAAAAGAAGGCAGTCACAAAAGGTCATATATGATTCCAAGTTATATGAAATGTACAGAATAGGCAATTCCATAAAGACAGCATATAGATTGGTGGTTGCCTGGGATTAGAGAAAAGGGAGCTTGGAAAGAAATACAGTGTAACTGCTAATGGGTAGGGAGTTTCTTCAGAGAATGATAAAAATGTTCTAAAACTGATTTGGTGATGGCTGTACAACTGTGTGCACAGACTAAAAACCATACATTTTAAATAGATAAATTGTATGATATGTGAAATATATCTCTACAAAGCTGTTATTTTAAAAAAGATAAAATCATAATTAACTTACATAAGGCATTTTGAGTTATTTTGAACTAAACTTTTTGACACTCTGAGATCTCATTTAATTCAACATACATTTTTTTAAGTACCTTTGTCAAAGGGGCTACAAAGAGGAATAAGACCAAGTCTCTATCCTCAGGGTAATCTCAATCTAATAGTGAGACAAGACAAGCAAATAAATATAAAACAAGCTAATATTAGACAATATATGGTATATTAGCGAGGGTCATATTAGCTGCTTTAAAATAAACCCGAAAATTTCAGTAACTTCACGCATTTATTTCTGCTCATAATAATCCAGCTTTGTAGCTCTGCCATCATCTAGTGCCACGCAGTCATCTGTATCAAGCTGAGAAAAGGTAAAAGACAGCAAGCAGAGAAAATCTGCCTGTTTCATTACTTCCTTGGCCATGCTTCATTTCTTCCAATTGCAATAACTTGTCCCAAGAGCTGACCTAAATGCAAGAGTATCCAGGAAAAATAGTTTCCAGCTGGATAGCCACTCCCAAGTGATAATTATATGCAAATGGAAAAGTTTAATCCTGCTGAAATTAAATAAGGAATTTATTGGTTTATATAACTAAAATTTATTAGTTTGATACCATCACATTTGTGGATTTTTGTTTTTTTTGCCTGTGCTTTTGGGGTCATAGCCAAAAAAAATCATTGCCCAAACCAATGTTTTGGGGCTTTTTGATTCTGTTTTCTTCTAGTAGTTTTATGGTTTTAGGTCTTATATTTAAGTCTTTAATCCATTTTCAGTTGATTATTGCATATGGTGTGAGATAAGGGTCCGATTTCATTCTTCTGAATGAGGATATCCAGTTTTCCAAAGACCATTTATTGAAGAGACTGTCCTTTTTCCATTATGTGTTCTTGGCACCAAAAATATTTCAAACTATACACCTGATAAGGAGTTAATATTTAAAATATATAAAGAACTCAATATAGCTCAATATATAACTCAATAGCAAGGAAACATATAGTCAATTAAAAAATGGGCAAAGGACCTGAACAGACATTTTCCAAAAGAATATATAAAAATGGCCAACAGATAAATGAAAAATTCTCAGCATCAGTAATCATTAGGAAAGTGCAAATTAAAATCACAATGAAATATCATCTCATACCTGTTAGAATGGCTTTTATCAAAAAGATGGAAGATAACATATGTTGGTGAATATGCAGAGTAAAGGGAACTTATTATACATTGTTGGTGGGAATGTAAATTAGTAAAGCAATTATGAAAAATGTAATGGAGGTACCTCAAAAAACTCAAAATAGTACCATAGGCTCCAGTAATACCACTTCTGGGTATATATCCAAAGGAATGAAATCAGTATGTTGAAGGAGTATCTGCACTCCCATATTGATTGCAGCATTATTTACAACAGCCAAGATAGAGATTCATCCTAAGTGTTCATCCATGAATGAATGAAGAAAATGCAGTATATATTCACAACAGAATATTATTCAGCATCTACAAAGGGAGAAATTGTGACTCTCAAAATCTAGAGACTTACCAAGCAGAACATGAAAAGTCTTGAGGTTTGCAAGAAACAAAGACCCTCTAGACTATTGTTAGGGATGTTACTATGATTCTCTGCCTGGAAAGGAACAGCCATTGGCTATTCTACATAACAGTGACCTCCAAAGTGGAGTGTGTAAGATGATCCTTTGGAGTGTGAGAAGAAAAAGATTTTATTTATAATTTACAGGATGTTATGGACATAATTGTATGCTGAGATTCTTTGATTATTTTGTGACAAAGTGCTTAAAGGAGTTGTAGAGCTTAAAGATGCATTAGGCATTTTTCTTTTATTAAAAGATAAGTGTTTCAAGTGTGCCAACCTTTGCTCTGATGACAAAAGGCTCTCAGTAATGTGTTATCTAGAATGTACTCTTAAAAAGAATAAGCACCCCATCTACCTTCAAAGGAAAAGTGATATTTTAACAATAATGGAGAAGACATCTTATTTTCAAAAGAAAGTTACACTATGCAGAGATCATCTTAAAAGGAAGTGTTTGGGAAATATTTGTAACATTTTGTGCTTTTATCGCTAAAATTATGTGTGCCACCTGTGAAAACAAATAAAAGCCGTATATTTGCATCCTTAAAATTTAAAAACACAATAGGAAAAAATGACAAAAGACATAAACTATTCACAGAAAAAGAAAAATAAATGGTCCTTGAACATGAAAAAAATGCTCACATTCACAACTAAGGCATTAAAGTTAAAACCACAAGATAGCATTCCTCATGTATACTGATAATAAAGTCTGTTAGTGTAATATGGAGAAATAGTCACTCTGTTAAATTACTGGTGAGTGTGCAAAATGTTACAATCCCCATGGAGGGGCATTTGGCAATATCTACCAAAATTACGTGGCTTTACTTTTTGATCCAGCAATGCAACTTCTAGGAATCTACCTTGAAGACACAACACCAACAGTATGAATCATATGCACTAGGTTATTTATTGCAAAATAATTTGTAATAAGGAAACATTGGAAACAACCTAGGTATCCGTTCATAAGGTACAGGTTGTATAAACTATGATACAGTGACACAGTGAGGTGCACGTAACATTAAAAAAAAATGAAGGAAGATTTGCTGATTTGCTTATTTCTGTAAAAAAAATATACAAAAGATGGATGTGAAACCATCTGGTCCAGAACTTTTCTTTACAGGTGAAAAACCATACCATGCTCATTGCCCAGCAGAATCAACATTGTTAAAATGTCTATACTACCCAAAGTGATCTACAGATTCAATGCAATCCCTATTAAAATATCAACATCATTTTTCGCAGATCTAGAAAAAATAATTCTATGCTTCATATGAAACCGGAGAAGATCTTGTATAGGAAAAGCAATCTTAAGCAAAAACAACAAATTGAGAGGCATCAATTTACCAGACTTCAAGCTATACTACAAGGCTATAGTAACTAAAACAGCATGGTACTAGCACAAGAACAGAGACAGAGACCAATGGAACAGAACTGAGAACCCAGATATAAAACCACCCTCATATAGCCATTTAATCTTTGATAAAGCAGACAAAAGCATACACAGGGAAAAAGAATCCTTATTCATAAATAGTGCTGGGAAAACTGGATAGCCACATATAGAAGACTGAAACAGGATCCGCACCTTTCACCTCTCACAAAAATCAACTCATGGTGGATGACAGACTTAAACCTAATGTGTGAAACTATACGAATTCTAGAAGAAAATGTTGGAAAAATTCTTATAGACATTGGACTAGGCAAAGAATTTATGAAGAAGACCCGAAAGGCAATCACAGCAACAGCAAAAATAAATGGGACCTGATCAAATTAAAAAGCTTCTGCACAGCCAAGGAAACTATCATGAGAGCAAACAGACAACCTACAGAATAGGAGAAAATATTCGCATGTTACACATCCAATAAAGGGTTGATAATTAGAATCTATATAGAACTCAGGAAAATCAGCAAGAAAAAAATCAAACAACCCTAACAAAAAGTGGGAAAGGACATGAACAGAAACTTTTCAAAAGAAGACAGACAAATGGCCCGCAAAGATATGACAAAATGCTCAACATCTCTAATTATCAGGGAAATGTAAATCAATACCACAATGAGATATCACTTATCTCCAGTGAGGATGGCTTTCATCGAAAAGTCCGAAAACAATAAATGTTGGCATGGATGCGGAGAGAGGGGAACTCTCATACACTGCTGGTGGGACTGCAAATTAGTACAATCTCTGTGGAAAGCAATATGGAGATAGCTCAAAGAGCTATGAGTAGAACTAGCATTCGATCCAGCAATCCCATTACTGAGCATCTACCCAAAGGAAAAAAAGACATTCTATAAAAAAGATATCTGCACTTGAATGTTTATAGCAGCACAATCCACAACTGCAAAGATGTGGAAACAACCCAAGTGCCCATCAATACACGAGTGGATTAATAAAATGTGGTGTATGTGTACCATGGAGTTCTATTTAGCCACCACAAAACAATGTTGATCTAGCACCTCTTGTATTATCCTGGACAGAGCTGGAATCCATCCTACTAAGTGAAGTATCCCAAGAATGGAAAAACAAGCACTACATGTACTCACCATCAAATTGGTACTAACTGATCAACACTTAAGTGTACATATAGTAATAACATTCATTGGGTGTCGGGCAGATGGGAGGGGGGAGGAGGGAACGGGTATATTCACACCTAATGGGTGCAGTGTGCACCGTCTGGGGCCAGGACATGATTGAAGCTCTGACTCAGGAGGCGTAAAGGCAATATATGTAACCTAAACATTTGTACCCCCATAATATGCTTAAATAATAAAAAAAGAAATATAGAAAGGATGGAAGTACTAACTAGAAACTTATCATAAGGCAATAAAAATGGTGTGGGGGAGAGATGGAGGGAATAGGGTAGCAGCAGGTCTTCTCTGAGTATATCTTTTCTACATGACATTAATTTTTAAATTATGCAAATTCTTATTTATTTAAAATTAAATGAAAGTATAAAACAAACTTTTAAACACAGATAGAAACACATAAGCATAATGTATATAAAACATAACATACCATACAGGGAAAATGATTATTTAAAGTAATTTTTACCACAATACTCTGCCTGCACATCCTTAATTCAATACATTCAAAAGACAAAAAGAATTGCAAAGAAAACTCAGTAGGTTTCTTTTTATTAGTAACATTGCTTGTAATTTTGAAACTAATTTAGACATAGCATAGGATAAAATAAATAATATATATACATGTATGTATATATGTGATTAGGCACCAATATTTTCAAAGTAAGAAAAAGAAATACAATAAAAAGGAACAAAATTCGGTCATTTGTGGCAACACGGATGAGCTTGAAGAACATTATGTTAAGTGAAATAAGCCAGGAATAGAATAATAAATACCTCATGTTCTCACTCATATGTGGAAGTTAGAAAAGTTGATCTCATAGAAGAATGAAGAATGTGGAACTACACCTAGGGGACGATGAAAGGATCCAGAGGTCACCACCTTAAGCAAATGATCAAACTTACTGTCACAAGTATTAAGTGCAGCCAGACCTAATGTGCCTACCAATATGATGCAGACTAAGTTAAACAATCTGAACTTTGAAATATTCTAGCCAAAACATTTAATCTTAATTTAATCAAGCCTCTAGAGACCTTACTTGTAATTTTTAAGAAATACACGAGATTTTTTTAGAAGTTAAACAGTACCAGGAAGAAACAATAAGACAAATCCAGAATCCAGGAGATTCTGAAGGACGGCAGCCCTAGACTCTTAAAAAAAAGTCAGTATCATAAAAAACAAAGGAGGTGGAAAACATATATTCTCTCCCAGAGAGGCTAACGAAACAAACAAACAAAAAAATGTAATATGTGAATCTACATTTCACACTGGTCCAAAAAGAGCTATAAAAGAAATTCTTGGGACAATTGGGAAATTTTTTATATTGACTAGATATTAGATGGTATTAGGGAATTGTTGTCATTTTTCTTAGGTGCAATATTAGTATAATGGTTATATAATAATGGTCTTTATTCTTAGTAGAGGCAAGCAGATTATGTAAGAGAAAGCATGATGATGTCTGCAATTTACTTCTAAATTATTTAAAACAAAAACAAATGTAGTAACCCAATTTAACCAAAATCTTTACTAAATTAGTAGTTGGAACTGAAAATTGACAATCAGTATGTAATAAATGCAGCCAACAGTACACTGCTTTCATTTGAACTTATATATTTTTGTGAAGTATCTTTTTTGACTATGGCAACCATTAAAACCGGGTATCAACATATACTGAATTTAGAACTAGACCATTAAATCACTGTATCACAAACTATTAAAGCAAGAATTTAAAAATAATGAACTATATCCAGTAACATTGCTCTCACTAAAATATGATTAAGATGTATAACATTTCTAATAACATATACTAAGAAGAAAAAGGCTCTTTGAACTATTAAAAATAAAATATAAAATATAAAAATATAAAATATTTTCAGGCATTTTTATTCCAACTTTATCTCCTTTTTCATTTCTATTTGGATAGTATGCATTAGAATGTGCATAAACTGTTATTACCCTAGTACATGTACATTCCTAAGAATCGTTCTAATAAATATTCATCTCATCTATTCATGATTTTTACTTTCAGTAAGGGTTTTGACTGGCTAGAGGGGTACGATATGAGTCAATGTATAAGGGAGGTTTAGCCCTTTGTGTGAACAAATCTTGAAGCATACAAAATGTTGAGAAAGAAACTACATCAGTTGCTGGAGCTGCTGTAACATAGCACCACAAACTGGGAGGATTAAAACAAAACTTACTCTCTCACAGTTCTGGAGGCTATAAGGCTGAAATCGTGGTATCAGCAGGAATGGTTTCTTCTCTAAGGGAAAATCTGTTCTGTGCCTCTCTTCTAGCTTCTGATGATGGCTGCCAATCCTTGGCATTCCTTGGTTTGTACGTGCATCACTCCAATCTCTATCTCTGTCTTCACCTCTTTCTATAAAGACACTAGTCATATTGACATTAAGGGCCCACTCTAACTCCAGTATGACCTCATCTTAACTACTTGCATGGGCAATAAACCTATTTCCAAAGAAGGTCACAGTCTGAGTTATGGGGGGTTAGGACTTCAATATATCTTTTTGGAGGAATATAATTCAACTCATAATAGAACCCTAACTTACAGTTTCTTCATCTTGTTTTGTGTGGTGATTCTCTGTCTTAGTCTCTTCTTCCATTATTTAAGCATTCACACATTTAGTGGAAAAGAATCAGGAGAAAGAAAAAAAAAAAAAAAAAAAAAGCCCCAAAAATTAGACAAACCATTTTTGGCGTTATTAATTTTTACAAATTTTAACAAAAAAAAATTTATTTTGGAA
>CAUYSK010059768.1:0-33221 GCA_963575035.1 Avahi laniger | reverse complement strand
CAAGACTCCCGGCCAGTTTTGGCTAGTTTTTCTATTTTTGGTAGAGACGGGGTCTTGCTCTTGCTCAGGCTGGTCTCGAACTCCTGAGCTCAAATGATCCTCCCACCTCGGCCTCCCAGAGTGCTGGGATTATAGGTGTGAACCACCACGCCTGGCCTAAAGCATTTTTTTTTTTTTTTGAGACAGAGTCTCACTGTGTTGCCTGGGCTAGAGCGCCGTGGTGTCATCCTAGCTCACAGCAACCTCAAACTCCTGGGCTTAAGCGATCCTCCTGCCTCAGCCTCCCGAGTACCTGGGACTACAGGCATGTGCCCCTATGCCTGGCTAATTTTTTCTATATATTTTTAGTTGTCCAATTAATTTCTTTGTATTTTTAGTAGAGACGGGGTCTCGCTCTTGCTCAGGCTGGTCTCGAACTCCTGAGCTCAAACAATCCGCCCGCTTCGGCCTCCCAGAGAGCTAGGATTACAGGCGTGAGCCACCGCGCCCGGCCAGCATTTTTTTACAAAAAGAAGAAAACATGCTAAAAATAAATAGATATTTTTAAAAAGAAAGAAATGAAATGGTCCCCAAACATTCTCCATATCTGTGCTCACTTCGACATGGACCCCGAGACACATGGTTCCCAGCATGGTATAAACCTAGATCAGTGAACTTTGCTTCAGACATCTGGAAGGTTTATAAAACTTTTCCTTTTTCTTTTGAAAGTACTTCAGAAAAGTTACTGATATAGTACAGAGAATTTCCATTTTTCCAGATTCCCACACTATTAATGTTTCCTCAAACTTGCAGGCATCCTTCTCCCAAAACATTTGAAGGGAAGTTGGAAATATGATGCTTTTTTACCTCAAATATTCCAATGTGTATTTCCTCCAAACATGCTCTTCCGTAACCACAGCGCAGGCACCAGCACGACAGTTCGCATTGGCGCGGCGTCGTGGCCTGACTGCCAACCTTCTGCAGACTTCACCCATCTTTTCTGATGCCCAGCGCTGCTGAAGAACAAGGCCTTTTTCTGGAGTAGGGTCACATGTGGCACAAACTCTCCTGTCTCTTGAATCTCCTTGACTTTGTAACCGTCCCTTAGCCTTTCCGTGTCTTCTGTGACATGGACACTTCTGCCGAGCACGGGTCAGTTACTTTGTAGAATGTCCCTCAGTTCCTGTTTGTCTGATGTCTCCTCTTGGTTAGATCCAGGTTAGTTGTTTTTGGCAGGAACCCCAGAGGTGAAGTTGTGTCTTCTCTGGGCACCACAGCAGGGATCCTGCTGTCCCTTTGTGCCATGGCTGGTGATGTTGGCTGAGTGACGTCTCCAGTGCGGTTGCTCTGGTTTCCTCCAGTGTGGCGCATGCAGTCTGCAAGGCACCATACCCGCAGGTGCCATGTAGCTCACTGCATTCTGCAGAATAACAAATTGCAGAGTTTGTTAAATTTTCTGAAATACTTTTAAAAAACTGAGTGATTTAAGAGTTACCCTTGTAGTGTGTGTTTGGTGCACATTTGGATGCTTTTAGTTTTTTCTTTTTTTTTGAGACAGAATCTCGCTCTGTTGCCCAGGCTAGAGTGCCGTGGCATCAGCCTAGGTCACAGCAACCTTAAACTCCTGGGCTCAAGCGATCCTCCTGCCTCAGCCTCCTGAGTAGCTGGGACTACCGGCATGCGCCACCATGCCCGGCTAATTTTTTCTATCTATTTTTAGTTGTCCAGCTAACTTCTATTTTTTTAGTAGAGATGGGGTCTCGCTTTTGCTCAAGCTGGTCTCAAACTCCTGACCTCAAGCAATCCCCACCCCCCACTGCCTTGGCCTCCCAGAGTGCTGGGATTACAGGTGTGAGCCACCGCGCCCAGCTTGGATGCTGTTTCTTAAGTAGGCAGAGAGAAGCTCACTCATGGGACCTTCTTTTCCTCTCAGTCTGAGCTGTCTGGGCCGAGGCAGGAAAGAATGTCCAGAGTCTGGGGAAGCAGATGTGGGCCTCCTGGGGACTGCAGGCACGTAGGTGCCAAGGCTGACGGCAGCTCTGCTGCATTTGCCTTTCACTGCAGGACTGCCTGGGACCAGACCCTGTTGCTCCTGGTCTCATCTGCATGTCAAGGACACATGGCCCAATTTGAAGGCAGTGGTGGCTCTGTCATCCAGCTATAGCATTGCTCCACAGAAACACAAACATGGTTCCTGGAGGGGTCTGACTCCTGCATTCATGAGATCCAGATTCAGGGATGTGGGTGTGAAGAGGCACGATTCCTTGACCTCCAGACTTCAGAATGTGTAATGAGCTCTTAAGAAACACAAACACCATTGGACTCATTTAAAGAAACTCCAAGAGGCTGAGCACGGTGGCTCTTGCCTGTAATCCCAATACTCAGGGAGGCCAAGGCCAGAGGATCGCTTGAGCTCAGGAATTTGAGATCAGCCTGAGAAAGATCGAGACCCCATCTCTACCAAAAATAGAAAAATTAGCCGGATGTCATGGTGCACACGTACAGTCCCAGCTGCTCGGAAGGCTGAGGCAGGAGGATCACTTGACTCCAGGCAGGAGTTGGAGCCTGCAGTGAGCTAAAAAAGAAACTCCAAGAACAGAGTATCCACTCCTTTGCTGGAGATCATCTCCTCTGAAAGGGACGTTTATCCCTTTGCCGTGAGGCGTGAGGGAGATGAGATGTTCGTAGGTTGTAGGGGACTGCTTTGAAGTACTTTTTTGAAAACTGGTTGCAGGGAATAATTTGACAAATTGGTTAGTTGGTTAAACTTGCTTTACATAAAGAAATGTCACTAAATTTAACTCTCCTTTTAGTTGGAGACTTACTTAAGTCTAACTCATTTCTGTGAGGCTGTGTGATGTTAGTTAATATTGAAGCATTGCAGCAAGGTCTGGCTTCATCCCTAAAGGACAGGTCTTTGGAGTCCTTAGAGCTTCTTCATGCTTCTGTTAATTCATAACTCTAGACTATGTTGTGCACATCTCACCTGTAATAATTTCCATTCCAACAAGAAAGTAGTGAGTACAGAAAAAGAAGAGAGAGGCTGGGAGAAGGATATTTGCAACACTGAATCCAGTTATAATTGCTGATATTTGTTTCAGTAAAGAAAATTTGATTTTTATTAAGGGCCTCCAAGTAAGTTTGAAACTGTCAACTGTTGCATTGTTGACACACAGCTTTTTTGGTTTGAGATGCACAACTTCTCAGAGGTGCTCAGTACCGAAGGCTGCTTTCCTGGGATTAATGTTTTGGGCATTTTTTACTGAAGGATTTGCCACCCTGCCTCCTGCTATCTGGCTTGCTTTTCATATGGTGCATTTCGTAATCTGTCCCTTTCCTCCCTAATTTTGCCGTATGTCCCAGTCTGTGAACAGATTCTTATTCTATACCGAACTTCATCCAGAGTACTTCAACCAGAGTACTTTTAAGAACTCACCGTGTTCGGTACCGGAGCCCCTGTGGCCTCGCTCATCTGTTTGTCTTCACCTTCGTTCTGTTATAACGTTATGCGGCTTTTTAATTTTGTGAGGCAACTAATCCAAAATTATTCCACAATTTTAAATTTCTAGCTTAGAAGAGGGGAACAAGGATTTAAAAGGTAATTGAACTCCATAAAGAACTTGAAAACAGTTTTACTATCTTTTGTTTTGAATGTCACTTACATAGAAAAGTAAATTATGGTGATAATGTGCATACCCGGTAATCACCACCCAGGTAAAGATGCAGGTCATCATTTAGTACAACAGTAAGGGAGCTGCACAGTGAACTCGTGTGCCTGTCACATCATCCACCCCGACGGCTTTTACATTGTTTTAGTCCCTGTCTGTGAAGCATACTGTGTGTACGGAAAAGTGCACATATCATACGTGTATAACTGATGAATTTTTACGGACACAAACTCTCAAATAATATGGAGATACCTCGAAGAACTAAAAGTAGACCTACCATTTGATCCAGCAATCCCACTACTGGGTATTTACCCAAAGGAACAAAGGACATTTTACAAAAAGACCCCTGCACCCGAATGTTTATAGCAGCACGATTCACAATTGCAAAGATGTGACAACAACCCAAGTGCCCATTAATACACGAGTGGATTAATAAAATGTGCTATACGTACACCATGGAGTACTACTCAGCCACGAAAAACAATGGTGATCTAGCACCTCTTGTATTAACCTGGATGGAGCTACAGCCCATTCTTCTAAGTGAAGTATCACAAGAATAGAAAAACAAGCACCACACATACTCACCATTATGTTGTAACTAATCGATCAACACTTATGTGCACATATGGAAATAATAATCATTGGAAATCAAGCAGGTATGGGGGAGAGGATGGGTAAATTCACACCTAATAGGTATGATGCACACTATCTGGGGGATGGGCACACTTGTAACTTTTACTCAAATGGTACAAAAGCGATTTATGTAACCAGAACGTTTGTGCCCCTGAGATACTCTGAAATAAAAAAATTCCAGTGTGCCTGCCCTTCACCCAGATTTCCAAGTGTTAGCACGTCATCACATTTGCTTTCATATCCTGTCTCTTTCTCAGCTCTGAGAATGCTTCAGGTTCATTCTCTCTCATGATCAGTGTAATGACTTAAGTCAGAAAAACTGATACAGAGGACATTGGTACTTTGAGACAGGAGTCTGGCAGCCTCCTCGTTTGCTGGCAAATTGATAGATTCCTCTTTCTTTCTTGAGGGAAAAAAAGAACCCAAAACAGGAACTCTCACCCATGCAATCAGAACCCAGATTGAGAAATATAAAGTTACCAGGATACTTGGATAGCTTTTAAATGTATTTCATGGCTCATAAACATACGAGAAGAGGTTCACTCTTAGATTAAAACACAGTTACACCACTTTCATCTCTCCAGGGGCTGGGGCCACCCTGTGCCGTGGAGATAGCCTTGTCACAGCACGACATTTGTTGTTGTCTTTAATTGGAAATGCTGGGAATTGGGTACGAATGAAGGATGTGCTCGGTGTGGTGGTGCCCCGGCCCGCAGGCAGCACCGTCAGGACACCACGGGTGACCCTCTGGGGAGGGGGCCAGCCCACTGGCAGCATGGGGTGTGGTCCTGTTGTGTGGAATGCAGAAACACACTGAGACAGAGGTTGCCTGTTGCCCCATGGCTACCCTCAAGGGAAGGGAGGAACTTGCCTTTGTCACCTTTCCCTGTTAGAGCCACACGCTGCTGCTTCCTCTCTCCTGGGAGGACAGTCCAGGAGTGTGCTCTCCTGGTCAAGGGTGGGCTTTCTGCAAAACCCCAGAAGGGACTTGAACAGACAGTACGGTGGATGACAGATGCCCGTCTGTGGGAAAAAATGTTAGTATCTTTTTTTAAATTTCAAAATATTAATTAAGGAGGTACAAATACTTTTGTTATTCAGGGCTTTGGTGTGCCCATCGCCAGAAGAGTGTTCACCGCACCCAGTAGGTAGGTTTTTATCCCTGACACTCCCTCCCCTCCACCCCCTTCTTGGTTTCTTGTGTCCTTTATGTCACTTTGTGCCTGAATGTGCCCATTTAGTAGCTCCCACTTATTGGTGAGAACATGTGGTGTTTGGTTTTCCATTCCTGAGATACTTCACTTAGGATAATGGTCTCCAGTTCACCACACATTCCTGCAAATGACATTATTTCATTCTTTTTTATGGCTGAGTAGTACTCGAGGGTATATACATACCACATTTTCTTTATCCACTCTTGAGTTGATGGACACTTAGATTTGCAATCTTTGCAGTTGTGAATTGTGCTGCGATAAACATTCGAGTGATTACCGACTCCATTTCCTTTGGATGCCCAGCAGTGGGATTGCTGGACCAAATGGTAGGTGCACATTTAGTTCTTTGGGGAGTCTCCACACTGGTTTCCAGCAAGGCTGTACCGGTTTGCAGTCCCGGCGGCAGTGTGTGAGCTTTCCTTTCTCTCTGCATCCACCCCTGCATCTGTTGTTTTTTGACTTTTTAGTAATGGCCATTCTGACAGGGGTAAGGTGGTATTTCATTGCAGTTTTAATTTGCATTTATCTGGGGATTAGTGATGTTGAGCATTTTAGTATTAACATCTTGAAATAGGACTGCAGATGGTTTTTTTCCCTCATTTTAATAAACATCTGTTTGATAAATGTCGGCTGCACTAATCCTCACGACACTGATGCTGTCATCTCTGTTTTAGAGTGGAGGAGGCCGAGGCACAGGGAGGTAAGGTGATCGGCTTGTTCTGACCGCCCAGCCTGCGTGGGGGAAGGAGTGATGACTGACACGGGTGTCGGAGAGCCGGGGCCCAGCGCAGGCTGGGAGGCCTGCAGGAAGCTCAGTGTCCTGGTGGGTTCACGCGAGTCCTGGTGTGTGTCTGCTGCAGCGTCATCCTCCAGGTCACTGCAGGGAGCACAGGTCTCCGCGGCCACATCACCATCCTGTGGTCCAAGTGATCAAGCTCTTCCATCTCAGCCCACCCTTGTTTCCGTCTTCCTGTCTTCTGATTAGGACAGAGCTCTGTTTGTTGGGAGACGCCCCAACCACGTCTGCGTACATTCCTCTTCTGGCTGTTTGTTCCCCAGGGTGCACGTGTGCTCAGGTGTGACCAGCTTAGCCTGTGTCGGTCTTGCCATCTCGGTGCATCTGGCTTGCCAGGGCTTCGCCTCCCCCTCTGGATCGGGGAGAACGTTATGGCCACGGCAGAACTTTTGTCTGCTGCCTCCAAGTGCCTGCTCTTTACACGAACACGTCCCGGCCTGAATCTTCTGTTTTAGACTAGATGGTGACGGTGGCCGCAATTGTGGCGTATTTCTCACATCCAGTTCCCTAACAGTTACTGCTTCCGTTTGAATTTGGTAAATGTAGTTTGTCCCCATTTGCTTATATTTGGTTTAAAGAAATCATTGCCAAGAGTGTTACAGATAATCTGCATTCCCAGTTCACTGGTTTCACTTTATTCCTTACTTTTAGTTTGGTTTTCACTTGTGTGCAAATGAAGTCGTACACCATCTGACGGAATGTAGCGAGTATCTTTAGTGTCCGTCTTGCGAAGCTTCATCCTCCAAGTTGCTGTGGTTGCCCCTCACGTGTCCTGTTATCTGTGTGACTGGTGTGACCAGCCTGCAGCTGAGGTCCTGAGAGGAGCCCTGCAGGGAGGGCGGTGCTGCCTGGGGCTCCCACGGTTCCTGCCACTGTTAGGCTGGTGTGAGAGGTTGGGTGGTCTCAGGACTTTCCCCTGGCAGGCCAGTGTCCTGGGTTGTGTCGCAGCTCCTGGTGGAACTTCGGGCCAGGCCATTCTTCCTGTGGCCTCAGGGTAAGAGTTTGTCCCTTGCTGCAGTGGGTGGAACCTGGAGGTGACTTCCGCGTGACTCTAGGAGTCAGGCTGAACAGATCTGAAGCACGTGGCAGATGGTGAGTTTCCTTATAATACACAACAAGCGGACATTTGGATTTGGAACGTACACAGTGGACGGTGAGTGCCACTGCACACGCAGTTTTCTCATCTTTTGACTTTGGCCTCGTGTTTCAGCGTGGACACCCCATCATCGCGTCCCAGCACACCGTCAGTGCTTAATTAAGGCTTTTCAGCAGCAGTGTGTGGTGTGCAGCTTGGAGCAACTTGACATCTTCCGTTCTCTGGTTCTCTCTGCTCCTGCCTTCCACCCTTTGGTTTAGATACCAATGAAGGTTTGTCTTTTTCTCTTGGTCTTGGTTGATTTGCTTCATAATTTGCAAGATATAAATTAGGCTGTATCATACATACGTGAAAGGATCAGTGTCTTAAATATATACTCTCAAGCCCAAGAAGGTGGAGGCGCTGACACCGCCTGGTTCCCACACCCTTCCTCCATGTGAGCGCGGAGCTCCAGCTCCCTCCCGGCCTGCCCGGGACAGACTCTGCCAAGTGGGCCTTGTGGGCAAATCACACTGGACGTCCCAAACCAAACCGTCTTCTGCACGTGAGGGGAGAGGGAGAAGGTTTATCCTCACTCCAATACTGTCCTGTCTCTTGCACTAGAAGTTGAGTGGCTAGTGGGGTCTAACCCTCTTCTGTCCCAGGCCCAGTGCGGTGATTTGGGTCTCACTGGTGGTAGCGACGCAGCTGCTAGGTGCTCAGGTGGGTTTGTTCTGGACATGTGATTTGCTTATTCAAATTCCTGTTGTAATATGAAATCGGGTATTTTTTTCATTAATTCAGCCAATGTGTGCTGAGGGCCTAGTACGTATATGGTGGGGGTCTCCTAGGCCCGGGTTACAGCACCGAGCTGAACATGCTGTTGGGGGAGCAGCCCACCTGGCCCACGGAAGGACCAGCAGGCGCGGCTGGAAGTGAGAAGAGGCAGGGATTGGGGGGGCAGTCGGAGGAGGCTCAGGAAGGCCATGGGAGGGCAGCGGGGTGGGAGGCGAGGTGGGCGTCTGGGGTCTGAGGGGAGGGGCCTCTGCCAGAAGGCAAGAGGAGCAGAGGCCCATTTTCCCCTCTGGGCCCTTGCGAGTGGGCCCTGTGCAGGTAGAACTGTCTCAGAGACGCACCGTGGCTGCTGGATGAGACGGACGCTGCGGTGTGAACCTGAGAGCCGGGGCGCGGGCTGTCAGGAGAGGCCCTGGGCTGTGGGCAGGTCACTCTCCGTGGTGGCTGTCCTGCGCACTGCGCTATGGGGCTTAGCACCTCCCTGCCTGGCCTCCCCCTGAGTCATGGCAGCCAGCCTCATCCGCTGAGAACCCCCCTTGCTGGTAGAGGGGAGGGAGAGGCGGCAGCTGGTGGGAGTGGGATGTGGTAGGTGGGTTCTCGCTCTTCTTGGCATGTCTGCAATTTAACATATTGCCCCCTGTACAGGTGCACAGGCCTCTGTGGTGCTGCTCCTTAGGGCCACGTGTCCACCCTCCTCCAGCCCTGGCCACCAGCATGTACCCTTCCTGTCTGTGATGTTGTCGTTCTGGGAGTGGCGGATAGATGGATTGTACAGGGCAGACTTTCGGGCTGGGCCTTTTCCACTCCACACGTACAGTTGCTGTGTGTCGGAGCCAGCCTTTAACTGCTCCCGCTGAAGGGCGCTTGAGTGGTTTCCAGTTTGGGGCTGTTGTGAACAAAGCTGCTTTCTACGTTTGCGTAAGGGCTTTGTGTGAACGCCGGTTTTCATTTCTCCAGGATAAACGCTCAGGAGTATAATTGCTTGGTCACGTGATATGTGTATGTTTAACTTTATGAGAAACTGTCAAACTGATTTTCTGGGTGCTGTCCCTTTTGCGTTCCCATGAGGAACAGAGGAGAGATCTGTTTCTCCACATTCTCACCAACGCTTGGTGTTGCCAGTCTTTTAAATTTTACCCATCTCATAGGTGTTTAGTGGTATCTCATGAGGGTCTTAATTTGCACAGCCTTAATGTCAGTGATGCTGGACACCGTTTATGTGTTGATTTCGTGAAGTGTCTGTGCGACTCTTTTGCCCATTTTCTAATTGGATTGTTTTCTGGTTGTTGACTTTGGATAGTTCTTATGTCATCTGGGTGAGAGTCCTTTGCTGGGTATGTGATTTGCAAACATTTTCTCCTAGAGAGTGAACAGGACAAGGTGGCTTGGTTTTTCAGTGTCTTAGAAGGGACTTTGGCAGAGCACACATTTTTGGTTTGAAGATGAGGGTGTTTTGGAGGCGAGAGCTGACACCCCAGGGAGTGGATCGGGCAACTCCACGTTTGCCTGCACGGGGAGCCTGGGTTGGAGGTCTTGTTTGCGACCCCCAGTGTTGGTGCGGATGGAGGCGTTGGTAGGCGATTGGAGATGGGGTCCAGGGTGCAGGGGGACACTCGAGCTGGAAGTGGAGCTTTGAGAGTAGGCGTGTGTGTGGAGCTCTCGCTCACAGTCCCGAAGGGCTTGCCCCGGGGTCAGCGCGGCGGGAGCAGCTGGGTCTGGGCTGGGGCACTGAACACAGGGGGGAGGCGTAAAAGAAGAGCATCCAGTGGGGGACAGAGAAGGAGCCTTTGCCAGGGATGAACAGGAAAGAGTGGTGTGGCACACACAGGAGGTGGTCCTTCTGTTAGGTTCTTCTCCATCCACTGAGTCTGCAGGGAGGACTGACCGCCCTGGTTGAGAGGGACAGGGACCCTGCCGGCAGGAAGTTCGCTGGACGTGAGCTGAGCTGCACAGCACTGGCTCGTTGCTGAGCCGGCCGTAGACAGGCAGAGTGTGTTAAACTGGGCACCAAATTGAGACTTGGAGATTCTGAGAGTCCGTGGGGCTATTTTTAAATTTTATTCTTTGAAGGTATTTGGCTTGCATCCCGTTTTTTTTTTTCTTTAAATATGCTTGAGTCACGTCAAGGAAGCTGCGTTAAATGTGAACCCGAGTGTTACATTGCAAACCTTTCCCCCTATGATTTAATGTCTCTGGCTGTTGTTTGCTCAGTGAAAATGGTGATAGGATTTTTTTTTAAAAAGACAAAGAGTTTTTCTTTCTTATGTAAGAAAACTACCACAAAATTGTCTATTCTTGATGACCCAGATATATTTTTATGTTTAGTTTTAAAGGAATAATATATACTAAGTGGCATTTGAGTTTTTGTTTTAAATCTGCTGTAAGACCTACATCATATTTGTGCATTTATTTTAAAAGGAGTGATCATATTAAGTGGTATTAGAGTCTTTTTTGAGCCTATACTTTTAATTTTCCTATTTCCTGGTCAAAATAGCATTCTGTCTATTTATGTTTTAAAGTCACCAGACACCTTACTCGTTTCTTTTATTAAGCGACTTGCGGTAACATGGTGAGCTGAGCTTTGAAGTGTTACCTGTGTGTCCTCACCTGCTGCAGTGCCACGGGGACGCTCAGGGACTCTGCCTCCGCTCTGGCTGGGCAACGGAAGGCCTGACTGTGGGCTTCTCTTTTCCAGGTGCACGTTCAGGTTTCCGAGCACAAACATCAAGATCACATTCACTGCCTTGTCCAGCGAGAAGAGGGAGAAGCAGGAGGCGCCCGAGTCCCCGGTGAAGGCCGTGCAGCCGCACATCTCGCCCCTGACCATCAACATTCCAGACACCATGGCCCACCTCATCAGTCCCCTCCCCTCCCCCACGGGGACCATCAGGTACAGCATCCTGTCAGCGTCACAGGCCCCAGGTGACACCTTCCCCTTCCTTGGGGCTGCCTCGTATGGAGAGAGGGATGTCGCGGGTGCTCAGGACGCCGCTGAGTTTCCGAAGACTGCTCTGAATTTCCGGCATCGTGAAATGCAGTTCCCAAATGTTCCTGGTTTTCACTCATGGCTTCTTTTTATTGGAATATACATTGAAGGGGCAGATGATTTGTAATATTGGCCTGAAGCATGAGGTAGATTTTAATTTTAATTTTGAATATTTCTAGTTTGCTACCGTTTCACATAAATTCTGAAAACTTGCCCTTTGGTTTGACCACACAGTGTTCCTTGTGATGTCCCAAGAAAGACCGGGTGCCTTCCAAGTACATGGCTGGCCCTCCTCGGGCAGAACCTGGAACTTGGCACACTACTGTTAGGTTCATGTGGTGCTCTCAGGGGAGAGTAACTTAGGGCGAGGAACAGCCACAGAACCATAGGTGTGTGTTTTGGTGGTGGTCTTGAAGCGTGTCAGGTTGCCGTGTGCAGTCAGTAGGAAGCCCGGCTCTGACCATGGGGACGGGGCCTGGGCTCAGCCCAGCCCCATTCTGGTGGTTCTGGTGGGTCCTGGGTAGGCTAGAGGAGTAGATAACGTGGGCATCTTCTCAGCTGTAGGTGATGTTGGACTTTGGGGTGGAATGAGCACATTAAACAAATATGCGTCAGTGTCCTGCAGTCTGGGTCTGTCCACACAGCAGGACTGAGAGGCAGAGAAGGGTCCCTCTTGGTCTTCCTGGAGCTGGCCCTTAAAAGTGACTGACCGAGGGCACTCGGACTTCTCTGGGTTATACCTTTACGCTGCGTGCTTATGTTTTTTGTCTTAACAACCAGCATCAATAATAGGCCTTCTGGAAATTAAGTAGACATGAATAAATGGAAACATACCCATGTTTATGCATAGGAAAGACTTAATATTGTTAAGATGTTAATACTACCCAAACCAATCTACAGATTCACCATGATCCCTGTCAAAATCCCAGTAACTTTTTTTTTTCCCCGTCAAGTTAAATTCTTTGTTATCAATGACAGTTTTTGCACAAATAGAGAAACCTGGCTGGGCACGGTTTCTCACACCTGTAATCCTAGTGCTTTGGGAAGCTGAAACAGGAGGGTCACTTGAGGCCAGGAGTTTGAGACCAACATAGCAAGACCCTGTTTCTAGAAAAACTTTAAAAATTAGCTGGGTGTGGTGGTGCACACTTGTAGCCCCAGCTGCTGAGGCAGGTGAGTCACTTGAGCACAGGAGTTCAAAGCTGCAGGGAGCTATGATCACACCACTGCACTCCAGCCTGGGTGATAGAGCCAGACCCTGTCTCTAAAAATTGGAAAGAAAGAAAAGAAACAAAACCCATCCTAAAATTCATGTGGAATCTCAAGGAACCCGAAATAGCCAAAACAATCTTAAAAAAGATCGAAGCTGAAGAAATCACACTTCCTGATTTCAAAACTTAGTATAAAGCTATAGTAATCAAAACAGTGTGGTAGTGGCATAAAGACAGACATACAGACCAGTGGAATAGAACAGAGAGCCCAGAAATGAACCTTCACGTGGGTCGTCAAGTGATCGTCAACAAGGGCGCCAAGACCATACAATGGGGAAAGGACAGACTTTTTAACAGATGGTGCTGGGAAAATTGATATCCACATGCAAAAGAATGAAATCAGACCCTTAACTTATACCATGTGCAAAAATTAACTCAAAGTGGACCAAAGACCTAATTGTAAGACCTAACACCGTAAAACTCTAAGAAGAAAACATAGGATAGAAGCTTCATGACATTGGGGTTTGGCAATGGTTTCTTGGATTTGTCACCAAAGGCACAGACAACAAAGGCATTTGTCTTTTTTTTGTTTCTTTTTTTTTTGAGACAGAATGTCGCTCTGTTGCCCGGGCTAGAGTGCCGTGGTGTCAGCTTAGCTCACAGCAACCTCAAACTCCTGGGGCTCAAGCAATCCTCCTGCCTCAGCCTCCCGCGTAGCTGGGACTACAGGCATGTGCCACCATGCCCGACTAATTTTTTCTATATATTTTTAGCTTTCTAATTAATTTCTTTCTATTTTTGGTAGAGACGGGGTCTCGCTCTTGCTCAGGCTGGTCCCGAACTCCTGAGCTCAAACGATCCACCTGCCTCGGCCTCCCAGAGAGCTAGGATTACAGGCGTGAGCCACCGTGCCCAGCCTGCATTTGTCTTTTTAAAAAGACAAATTGGACTTCATCAAAATCTAAAAATTTTGTGTATCAAAAGATAATAGAACAAAAAGGCAATCCATGGAATGGGAGAAGGTATTTGCAAATCACGTATCTGTCAAAAGATTGATATCTGGAGTATATTGAGAACTCCCTAAAACTCAACAACAAAAAGAAAAGATGCAGTTATTTATTTTACATTCATAGACCAGTGAAGCGCTGTAGTGGGAAGGGGAAGGTGGTAGGACAGGAGTTCAGTCTGTAACTGTGAGCAGTCAGGTGAGCTAAGTCACTGCCTTCAGACCAGCCAAGATCCAGGTGAAAGCTGCAAAAGACATTTCTCTGAAGAAGATACACAGATGGCCAATAAACACATGAGAAGATGCTCAGCATCACTAGTCATCAGGGAAATGCAAATCAGAACCACAGTGAGATGCCACCTCACCCATTAGGACGGCCACTGTGAAAACGCGGAAGGCAGTGTTGGTGAGGACTTGGAGAAGTGGGAGCCCTGTGCGCTGTTGGTGGGAGTGTGAAACCGTGCAGCTGCGTGGAAAACAGTATGGTCGGTCCTCGAAGCACTAAAAACAGGAGTACCGTGTGATCCAGCAATTCCACTTCTGGGTACATGCCCAGGAGAACTGAAAGCAGGGTGTCAAGGAGACACTTGTACACCCGTGATCATAGCAGCACTGTTCACCACAGCCGAAAGGTAGAAGCAGCCCAAGTGTCGGATGGATGAATGGACAAACAGCATGTAGCATCCGTGCAGTGAATAGTATTCAGCCTTAAAGAAGGAGGAGCTCCTGACACATGCTAATGGGTAAACCAGGGATTAACCCTGAGGACATTGTGCTCCGTGAAGTAAGCCAGTCACTCAGGACCGTGCTGTCTGATTTCACTTGCGGGAGGTCCCTGAGCAGTCAGATTCATAGAGACAGAAAACAGAGTGGGTGCTAGGGCCTGGGGGAGGGGAGTGGAGCGTTAGCGTCAGTTTTGTAAGATGAGCAAGTCTTGGAGAGGGATGGTGGTGATGGCTACACAGCAGTGTGAATGTGTATACCCTAAAAAATGGTGTAAATGGTAAAGTTTATATGATGTATGTTTTACCGCAATAAAATATTGAAAGACAAATAGGCCTTCTGGAAAAGTATCTCTGGTGCATTTATTTATCTGTTAAATGGAGGGAGTGGCCAGGTGGACTTTAGCCACTGCCCCATGCTAGGTGCTGTCTGGAGGCAGCTGCTGTCGGCGTCAGGCACCTTGTCATCCTCCGTCTTCCCCTGTGGCTACTTTGCCGAGGAAGTCCCTTCTCTGCTTCCCACTTTGGTTGAATTTGTCTGTACGTGACTAAGTGAACTGAACAGTGAATGTGTCGGTGGGTAGGCGCGAGTCAAGGAGTCCCGCTGCCAGGCGTTTACAGAACACTACGCAGGAAGTATGCAGGATTCGCTGAGCTGGAGGAGAAAGCCCACTCGCCTCCGTCTGATACAGCTTAGAGCGGGCAGCCTTGGGAACCCCACCCGAGCAGGACTGCCCAGCAGCCGCGGGTGATCTGGGACAGGGCATTGTTGGAGGTGGAGTGAGCCTGCCTCTCTGAACCTGCCGTGCAGCCCCCCGGGCGCTTGCCTTCCCCACGTCCACACTTGCCTGCAGCCTGGACTTCTTAAAAGCTGGCTAGTTTTTACGCTCATAGCGTGTGGATGCCCTGAGTCTTTCCTGTTCCTGCTCTCTCTCCAGTATGTTAAGGACCCTCAGCGGGCATTGGTAACGCTTGCTTGGCAGGTGGGTGTTCGACGCAGGCTCGCAGCAGATCTCAGAACCCCGGGGAGAGTGCGGGTGAGGCATGTTGCCCTCCCCACCCCCGCATCTCCCTGGCCCTCCACTTTAGTTTCTCAGAGGTAATGATTGTTAGGCTTCTTGGTTATTTTTTCCAGTAACTTTCTATATATTTGCAGTATTTCTTTTTTCCTCCCACCAGACACCTATATAACTTGATTTTTAAAATAATCTTGATATCAGTGGCTCATTCTTTTTATTGAAGCACACTGTGCAGAAAATGGAGCGTAAACCAAATACACAGCTCCTCGACACCTCACAGATGTAATCAGCACCGAGATCAAGAGTCAGAATACTCCTTTGCCCTGCCGTGGCAGGGGGAAGGACGTGTTTAGGAACAGGTGTCTGTTTCTGCTTCGGGGTGTGCTCTACCTGACCTACCCTGTACTTCTGGGCCCTGCGGCCACAGCGTCAGTGTCAGTGTCCACGGCTGCGGTCCTCGAGGCAGAGCCACTCGTTCTGCCCTGACTTGCACATCCTCAGCTGGCAGTCCTGCCATGCTCCCTACGCTCCCCCGTCCTTGCTGGTGCCCCGTTGCAGCCTGTCCTGGCTCCTCTGAAGCCGAGAGCTCCGTGGACTCCATGCCCCTCTGCCAGACTCAAGCCCTGGACCCGCAGTGTGTTGCTTTGTCTTTTTGGTATATTCTGGAACATCTGGAGCCTCGGTTTCCTCACTGGTCAGATGAGTGGGCCGCTGGCTCCCATGAGAGTTTGCTTACAGTGTCATGAGATGACGTGTGGACGCAAACACCCTGTGTCCACATTGCTACTTGGGGTGACCTGGAATTTCAGAGACTTGGTAAGAGTCTGTCTTTCCATGGGAAATACTGATGTTCTCTCTGTAAAATTTTTATATTTGTTTTCCCTGAAGTGACAGCCAGTTGTTAGAGTGCAGCACGTGCATGTTCTGTGATAGACTGAGAAGAACAACCTCTTCTCCCCACAGTGCTGCCAACTCCTGCCCTTCCAGCCCCCGGGGAGCGGGGTCTTCAGGGTACAAAATGGGCCGAGCGATACCATCTGACCTCAATTTAATGGCTGAAAACTCGCAGCCAGAAAATGAAAAGGAAGCTTCCGGTGGAGACAGCCCAAAGGTAAATGTTCTGTGATCCTGAAACGGTGTGGCTACATTGTCCTCAGAGTGTCTAGCAACAGCCCCTCCAGGCGTGTGGAGAAATGCGGGTGTCGTGATCCAGTGCAGCGGGTGTCCCTGTGGGTGCAGGTTGGTCGTGGTGCTGCTGTTGAGTGTGCTCTTGGTGTGGGGTTCTGCTCACGCGTCTTTCAGTCACCCGCACGTAGCCGAAGCTCCCCAGCAGCAGGCGTGGGCCCAGGTGCCGAGAGCTGAGCTGACAGCGAAAGAGAATGTCTCGGTCCTCAGGGAACTCACACGCATTTGTGTCCCAGGAAACCGCCGACAGTTTAACGTCACCGTCTCGAGCCCTGAAGGTTATGCAGACACACACAACCTTTTGGGAGGACACCTCCGTCCTCTTGGCACAGCAAGTGTGATGGTTGTGCTCTGGCCCTGTGTGTGTTTATTCTTTGACTTGGCAGTTTCCCTTGGGACTTGGTCCGAGGGAAACAGATGAGAGTTTGTATGAGACAGGAGATTAAAGCAGCCCGAGTGCCCCCCAGGGAGCAGTGATTAAGACGTGGTGGGGACTAGCGTACAGTGTGTTCACTTAGGTGAAAGTGCCCTTGTCGTAATGCTGAGTGGAAAAAAGAGAATAAAAGCTGTGCATGGTAGCGCTTTGCACATTTATACCGCGTGGTGCATCCACGCAGAGCACAGCCCAGCAGCGTCTGCGCTGGCACAAGGCTGCCTTCTGTGCAATTCCACTTTGATCAGGCTTGAAATTGGGCAAATCTAAATTGTATTGTTTCAGGGTGCCGTTCAGCAAAATTGTGATTATTATAAAAATTCAGGAATGATGGTAGCCTCTCTGAGAGGTAGAGGCTGTGACTGAGAGCGTCTGGGATGCAGGCTGTGTTCTGTCTCGGCCTAGTGTGCCGATGTTCACTTTACAAAAATTTGTTCAGCAGACATGAATGTACTTAGAACTTTTCTGTCTGTGTTACATATTTTTCTTTTTAAAAAGTTTTTAGATACCCATAAAAAAAAGATCACCAGGAAATACAGCAACAGCATAAACACAGTAACGAAGGCTTTGTTAGCTATTTAAAAGTAGGGATGGGCCGAGCGCGGTGGCCCACGCCTGTAATCCTAGCTCTCTGGGAGGCTGAGGCAGGCGGATTGTTTGAGCTCAGGAGTTTGAAACCAGCCTGAGCAAGAACGAGACCCCATCTCTACTAAAAATTAGAGAGAAATTAATTGGACAACTAAAAATATATAGAAAAAATCAGCCGGGCATGGTGGCGCATGCCTGTAGTCCTAACTACTCAGGAGGCTGAGGCAGGAGGATGGCTTGAGCCCAGGAGTCTGAGGTTGCTGTGAGCTAGGCTGACGCCACGGCACTCTAGCCCAGGCAACACAGTGAGACTCTGTCTCAAAAAAAAAAAAAAAAAGGGATGAAACGGAGCACGGTGGCACCTGTCATCCCAGCTACTCGGGAGGCCAAGGCAGGAAGATCAATTGTGAACATTGGCTTGAGAATCAGCGAGCTGTGATCAAGACCACAGCACACCAGCCAGGGCGACAGAGCGAGACCCTGTCACTTGAAAAAAAAAAAAAGTGCGGATGTGGGGGAGTCTTCTGGGTGCTGGAATTATAGGCGATTGAGTCTTTGTGTTTAAAGCATAACAACAACACCCCTATGCTCACCGTAGCTTTCACCACTAAGCACGTGGCCCATGCCGTGCAGGTACCTGTGCAAGAAGCTACTCCCTTCCTGACACCCTGGGTACCGCTGACGTCCTTGCCATTTGTCTGTCAGCCGGCCTGTTCTTTGCGTTTTTTAAATTTTTTTGTCTCACTGTGTTGTTCAGGCTGGTCTCAAACTCCTGGCCTCAAGTGATCCTCCCACCTTGGCCTCCCAGAGTGCTGGGATTACAGGTGTGAGCCACAGCCCCTGACTTTTTACTTCTATAATTGTTCATTTTAAAAATTCAAATAAATAGTATCATTTTGAATGTATTCTTTTACAAATTAACTCTTTTCATTCAGCATCTTGTTTTGCTATTTATCCATGCTCACATGTGTATTTCCCAGACGTTCAGGAGCAGGGGTGGCCCCTCCCTGCCCAGGGGTTGGTTGTGCTGACGTCTGTGGGTTTTGTGAGCTGTCGCAGGGGCTCAAACCACCCATGGCCTTGAACAAGCCGGACCAGGACGCCAGCCTCACTGGGGGCGCAAGGCAGTTCTGCATGATAGAACAGTATCTGCCTGGGATGCCGCCGCCTCTCCCGAGCTAGTTCACACTCTCAGCCGCGTGATGAGGCACCATGTGAGGGCTCCTTGGTGGGCGGGTGTTGCATGATCCTGTGGCTTTGGGCACTCCAGCCAGCTCCTGGTGCCCGTGAAGCTCCCCACTGGGCTGGGCACCTGGCAGGATGTGCTCCTTGCTCTGCCCGTGGCAGCTTTGGCTGTGCCAGCCTCCCACCATCACGGGGGCGGGGGGGCGGGGGGCGGCGCACAACAGGGCCGGGCTCCACCAAGGTCGAGAAGTTTTCCTTGGTTTTTCTTACTTTTTCATTTGTGACATTTGGGTTTTCTCCTTCTGTGATTTTTTGGTGTTCTTTTTCATACTGATCTATACTTTTCCATTTGTTTCCTTCAAATTTTCGAATTATATTACTTTTATAGTAAGGAAAGTGAAATATTATCAGAGAAACACTTAAAAATACCAAGAATCCCTAATTTCAGTAGATTCAGTAAAAAATTACAATAACTTCAGTACTCTCATTTTTTTTAAATACAGGATGATTCAAAGCCACCTTACTCCTATGCACAATTAATAGTACAAGCGATCACGATGGCTCCTGATAAACAGCTCACCCTAAACGGAATTTATACGCATATCACTAAAAATTACCCGTACTACAGGACTGCGGACAAGGGCTGGCAAGTAAGTCCATTTCAGTTCGTTACTGCCCAGTATCTGTGGCGTGTCTGGTAGAGGCTCGTCAGTGCTGAGGAAGATCAAGGGCTCCTTGATTCCAGCCAGGCACAGGCTGAGAAGGTAGAAGGCGATGAGGGAGAGGAAGGTGCCGGAGGCCTGTGTTGCCATGCTCTGTCTGACCTTCGCGTGGCACAGAGGGAAGCAAGGATGGTTCTGGAAGAAACCTACCCTTAATGTTTTTATGTTCCACATATTCATGGAAATTCACGTCTGCGTGGGATTTGTAAAGCATGGATTGTTTATGTTTCTCTTTGACCAGTGCAGTTTATTTCACGAATCTGACATGTGGGAGGATTTAAGCATCTAACCCACGCCTTACTCCGGCATTCTTCCGTCCTCCTCACCCGCTGTAGCTGATGGGCGCAAGTGTTGCCTTCGCACAGGGACAGTGCTAAAACTGTTTTGCCCAGGAACACTTTTTTCAAAAGACGTCTCCAGTCAGTCAGTATGTAAAACAGATGGTTGTGGTGGAACCCTGGGTTACCCCGGAGGGCACTTCGAAATCAGTGTAAAATCCTCATTCCCACTGGTCAACCTGCGCACCAGTAATTTTTAAACTTTTACATAGTGTAGGTTTTTTCTGTTTCTGCGTGTCTGTGTTATGTGTGGCCATTTACTCGATGTACAGTAGAATCTCACTATCGAAACAATTTGGGAAAGGGTAAGTTTGAAATATAGAATATTAAAAATGTAACAAAAGAGAGAAGAAATGTTTGTATGCTTATGATTTTTGAATGCATTAAATAACCAGGAATGGCTGCAGTATTCCATTGAAGCTTTGGTTTCATGAGTAAATGATCCTTTAAAAAATATGTCTGTTGAACAGTATAGCCTAGTGATGTGGTGGAGGGGGCAAATTGTTTTCTGTTTGTTGAAGGAAAAAAACTTGTAACTGCAGATGTATAAACATGCTGTAGTAAGAATAGTCTACCAACCAAATCTTCAACATTTGCTTTGTAAGGGAATCAGGGTCTTTGTCGTGGAAGGTACAAAGTAAGACTCAGCTGCCACTCTTGCCCATCTGGCCCCCTGCCCCTCTCCCTCCCTGTTCAGAGCAAAGGGACAGAAAACACCGATTTGGAGAACAGGTCCAGATCCAGCTACATGTCAGGGTCTCTTAGTAACGGGGCTACATAGTAATGTAGTAATTCAGGCAATATTTACCATATTTTAATCTTTAAAAGTGAGGTTGTAGGCCGGGCGCGGTGGCTCACGCCTGTAATCCTAGCAATCTGGAAGGCCGAGGCTGGTGGATTGTTTGAGCTCAGGAGTTCGAGACCAGCCTGAGCACTAGCGAGACCCCGTCTCTACTAGAAAATAGAAAAAAATTATCTGGACAACTAAAAATATATAGAAAAAATTAGCCTGGCATGGTGGCGCATGCCTGTAGGATCGCTTAAGCCCAGGAGTTTGAGGTTGCTGTGAAGCTAGGCTAACGCCACAGCACTCACTCTAGCCACGGCAACAGAGTGAGACTCTGTCTCAAAAAAAAAAAAAAAAAGTGAGGTTGTGCTTAAAATATAAAATGAAAAAACGAAAAACAAAACAGGACTAGACAGTAACTTGCGCAGGTTCTGGTGACCACAACTTCGTCACGGAGAGAAACTCCATGTGGAGAGCAGCTCCCTGTGCAGGCCTGCGCGGGTCTCTGTGAGCATAAGCGCAGCTATGTGCAGAATTCTGATGATTTGAAATACCAGTTCTCTGGGGCTTTTGGGGAATGTGTGTTTCTAAACAGCTTGGTTAGACTTTAATCTGTTCCTCTTAGGTTGTATTTATTTGAGAACCACTTGCAAGCATCACAAGGTTTTCTTGCTGAAGAGGGTGGAGGGGTAAAGGCTGGCCCTGCCTTGGTCTCCTGGGGCCTGTGTCAGGAAGTCAGAAGGGGCCGTTCGGGGAGTGGAGCTGCCTGGGCCAACCTTCCTCGGACCACAGGCCGGGAGCCAAGGACCCCAACCCCGACCCCGTGAGCGCACCGATTCCTGCCCTTGCGCAGAATTGACTTCATAGCCCACTTAGGGCGTAGAATTACAAACTTAACTACAAATTAAACACCGTCTCACTTGAAGTGTTATTACACTTTTTATTGAGACGTTTTCTCTTCTGTCTAGATGAAGTCCGCCAAGATCACTGTGCATGTCTTACCTGAGTGAGGCTGTTTTTGGGCCCTTTCACGCCTCCTGGCTCCAGCTCATTTAGCAGGGGTGGGGCCCCTGCTCCAGACCCTGCAGTTTAGCGCATGCCCGCGTCTCTGTCCCCACCCTCAGCTGTGCCCTCGGCTGTTGGAACCTGGCCCTCGCGGGCTCTTTCTACGGGAGACTCTCTGAGCTGCCCCTCCAGTGACGGCACCTAAAGCCCCCGTGCGTCAGGCCTTACCCTGAATTCTTCCCTCCCGGCTTAAAGCAAAAAGTCTTTCCATGTTACAACCTCATGTCTTAAAAGAGCCACGTTCCTTTTCTTTTGAGAGAGGAATACAATTGTCAGCAACATAGCCCATTTAAAAAATGTGAACTTCCAGGTTGTACCTGCTGTCCCCGCTGGGATGTGGGCAGGGCGGCGAGCCTCGTGCCGAGCACCCGCACCGAGAGGATGTGTGCGCAGGCTTCCCTGTGCCCGTGCGAAGCCCTTGCTGGAGTCTGCAGCTGCCTTTTAGACTTGGTTGGGTAGTTTGCGTTGTCTGCCCACGGCACAGCTTTGTGGTTAATCTTCAGAGGACATTCTAGGGTAAAACGAGGTGGTCTGCGTAACCCTATTAAAAAGATCTCATATTTCTTTCCTTTGGTTACATTTTTCTGCCAGAATGATTTTTTATGATTTTACAGTTTTATGCAGTCCAGAATTATTTGTATGACTATGAAAAGTTTGAAAAGGCCGGGCTTTCCCTCCAGAGGGACCAGAGCTGGTTTCTTTTTACAGTAGGAGAGAGGCCCCCCACTCACCCTCAGCCCCGCCTTCTGGAAGCGTTTGTGCTCTCCGTAAGTCCTCACTGTGCAGCTCACACGTGGAGTGTGCCTCGCTAGGCAGGACCAGACTGAACCGGAAAGCTGAGAGACGGCTGTCGGTCGGTCGGGAAGGCTGGCTGCAGGCAGGGAGGGCGGGGACGGTGCTTGGGAAGGGGGGGTGGGCGGAGAGGTTGCTCAGCGTCGTAGATCCTTTTCCTCGTATTTAGCATGAAAGAATAACAACCCACTTTTTTAAATACTGTACAATGATTTCTGAATCACTGGAGTGCAGTCAGTGTGGTTTTATTTTATTTATTTATTTATTTATTTATTTTGAGACAGAGTCTCGCTCTGTTGCCCGGTCAGAGTACGATGGTGTCAGCCCAGCTCACAGCAACCTCAAACTCCTGGGCTCAAGCAATCCTCCTGCCCCAGCCTCCCGAGTAGCTGGGACTACAGGCATGTGCCACCATGCCCGACTAATTTTTTTCTGTTTATTTTTAATTGTCCTGCTAATTTCTTTCTATTTTTTTTTTGTTTATTTTTTTAGTAGAGTCGGGGTCTCGCTCTTGCTCAGGCTGGTCTCAAACTCCTGAGCTCAAACGATCCGCCTGCCTCAGCCTCCCAGAATGTGGTTTTAATATATGTAGCGGCACAACGAAGAAACATCCATCCTGTGTTTGATCAAATTACAAAGGCCTTAAATTACCTTAGAAATAATTACTTCATTCTGTTTTTGTCATGTTAACTATCTTCATGTTCTTGGATGATGCAAAAAACCCTTATTCCTTCTTCCTGTCTTCTAGAGTCTGGCTGGAGAATCACAAGTAACCTTTTATAAATTCTACCTCGTTTGCCCACAGGATTGTTGTTAAGGAGCATAGATTAGAGCAGAGAGGAGGTTGGAACCCATTGTGATGGGGCAGACTGGGTTCTGTCATGTTTTGAGAACAGAAAATAGCAACTCCCTGATTCCAGGGTTCGTTTCCTGACTTTGAGCGACGGTGGCGGTGAGGAGCAGCATTCGCGGTCAAGTCTTCACACGGATGGGAGCCTGGTTCCCTCAAGTAGCCTTTTCTGCTTCCAGGGTCCCACTGTGCCGACTCCACGTCCGTCAGCGCAGCTACCCCTGCGCCGGGGGCTGACGCGCTGCGTGTGGGCAGGAGTTCTCCCTGCGTTCCTGTGGGGGACTGTTGGCCCTCGGGAGGGGTCTTTAGGGATGGCCCTTTTCACGGTTGGAGTGTTGTACGTTACCCATCTGGGTTTGCCTTTCTTAATCCACAGTCTTGGAATCTACCTTCTCCTCCAGTCTTAAAAAGTTCGAGTGCAGTTGCCAAAGGTTTTCCTTCTCCCCTGTCCTTGGTGGGACACCAGCGCCAGTCGTAGTTGATTTTCTGGAAGAATTAATGGAAAAGTCGGTTATCAGGTAAACCCAACGATGAAACACCATAGCAACTACCTGTGGTTACTAAAACGTTCCAGATCTCATCTAATACATGTATTTGTAAACAGTTTCACAGATCACGGCCTAGCTTGCCCCTCCCTGCGGCCCATGAAGTAACCACGCTCACTGAGCTCGGAGGCGCTGAGTCACGTCCTGTGACTAGTGTGGCCCCTGACCAGCCCTGAGATTGGTTGTGAAGTGTTATTTATGTGTGATTTCTTCACCGCCTTGACAATTCGGAATTTCAGACGTGGCTTGCAATTCTTTGGGAAGGTTACTTGGGGAATTTTTAGAAATGATTTTTTGGTAGCCTCAAATTTCGAGTTATTACTTTAAAAGTTTAATTTTAAATTTATACATCAATGTAAACTCATGAGATGTCCATATGAGTCTATGACTTTGATCCAGCTGCGCCCTGAACACTGCGGCCCGAATCGGGTCGCGGGGGCTTTCCTCGGTCTGTCAACCTTGGAAGGAATGATGGACAAGGAGTTGAGAGAGGAGCTTTCTCTTTATACCTTACGAAAGTATCATGAGGATCAAATAAAAAACCATGTAATGAAGGTACTTAGCAGGGTACTGTGTTACTGAAGATGGTGTCGATAATAATTCTCAACCTTTTGCTCATTTTTCTCTTTTGCTGGTTTGCCACGCACTTTATACTGGATTAATTTACTTTCAATGGCATGACAGTTCTATAAGGTAATTCTGTGCAAAAAAGTATTTTAAAGGAGGCTTCTGTCGGCTCTGTTTGTCTTCACACAGGGAGAGGTTGGCAGGTAGGCCGCTGACCCCGCCCCGAAGAGCTCAAGCGACAGAGCAGCGGCCTTGGTCTCCCGCCCTGAGAGGAGTGGGAGCCAGAAGCCGCCTCTGTGCAGACTCCTCGCCGCTGCTCTGCGCGCTCACTGCGCCGCGTCCTTCCCTCCCTAGACGCCTCCGGAGGGGCTCACACCGCGTTTGCGGCTTCCCTCTGAGTGTGGCTCGCTGGGGGAAGAGGCTGCTCCTTCCGCCAGCGCTGCTCTTAGCTTCACTCTGGGGCTCTGCAGGGGCTGAACGCTGAGGTCTCGGCCTTGCAGAGCTTGTTTCTATTTCTGAGCAAAGAAATATATGAATTCTACGTATTTTTTTATGTTTCATAGAATTCAATTCGCCACAATCTCTCTCTGAATCGTTATTTCATCAAAGTACCACGTTCCCAGGAAGAACCAGGCAAAGGCTCATTCTGGAGGATAGATCCTGCCTCTGAAAGCAAATTAATAGAACAGGCTTTTAGGAAAAGACGGCCTAGGGGCGTGCCTTGCTTTAGAACCCCTCTGGGACCGCTCTCTTCTAGGTAAGGAAAAAAGAGGAACAAAAAGGCCTCACTGAATGGTCAGTAAACTCACCTTCAATGTATTGGTAAATTTTCCTTTTGAAAATGAAGGAACTACCAAATGCATTATGACTAAATACTGGGATGGGGATTTGAAAGTGAAATGTTGGGTGCCACCCCATGCTCTTGTGTCTGGGGTCCGAACACGGGGACTGTTGGCAGTTTCCTTCCGCTCCACTCCCATGTGATGGTTATCCACGACTGGATACCGCTCACTTGAGTTGGCAGTTGTAACGATGCCACGTTGATGTTTTTCCCTTTCCTTTGGCATGCAAAAAGTTCTTTGGAACTACCTTTTAGTAGCTTAAACTCAAGACTGACTTATGTACAGTGTTAATTTGCCTGATTTTAAAATTACACATTTTCAGCCTCCTTAATATTCTGTTTTTAACCAAAGAAGTGAGCATGATGTAAGTGTGAAGCCCCTTGAGCTCTCCTGCTGCTGTGGCCTGTGGTCCGTGCTGGGCGAGGGGCACCGTGGCTCTGCCACAGGCCATGTGAGTCCCACGGAGCGCCCAGCATAAGACTTGGGCAACCATGGCAGGTTGGCAGGACCCCAGTGACACCTCCTTTGCAAAGTGCACTTGCTAGAATGAGAAGCGCTTTTGGGGTGCGTCACTCGTAAGACTACATTGTCGTGTTCTTGGTGCTGCAGGAGCGCCCCGGCCTCTCCCAATCACGCCGGAGTGCTGTCTGCTCACTCTAGTGGGGCCCAGACCCCCGAGAGCCTATCGAGGGAAGGTTCGCCGGCACCCCTGGAGCCTGAGCCTGGCGTCTCACAGCCCAAACTCGCCGTCATCCAGGAAGCCCGGTTTGCCCAGAGTGCACCAGGTGAGACACCCGGCGAGAGGCAGGTGGGGCTCAGCTCCGCAGTGGCCGAACCTCCAGAACAGGCCTGTGTGTCTTCGTACCTAGTGCCTGATGCTTTCTCTCTAGTACCTGAGTGCTGCTGTCTAGGCCTTGGGAAACGGATAGCACAGCGAGTGTTCTTTAAATGACACTGTGTGTAGATGCCTGAAATTATTTAGAATTAACCTGGGTTTCAGTTGCTTTGTCTTTCAAAAATCTGTGAAAAAGACTTCCGCCCCCAAAAACCCATAATCAGACAAACTAGACACTGATTGGAAGCAGTAACATGTCCATTTAATGAATAGGTGGACACTTTGCAGTTTACTTACAAAGTCATAATATGGAGTAAAAATGTGTGCCTTGAGGAATTTTTTTAAAAAAATGCCTGCTGTGGAAATATGTCCAAACTAATTATGCTATAGTTGAGAAAATGTGCATTTTGATCAACTGGGGTCCCAGCTGTGCTGGCCCAGAGCACACCTCTGACGCCCCGTCAGCAGCACCTGGCGATCTGGCGTCTTTCTCTTTAGTCTCAGCCCCCAAGCCGGGGGCAGAGGTCGAGGGCGCAGGCTCCGTCATAGCCCAACTCTGTTTCTGAACACTGTGCTCCCTCCACCCAGTGCAAGGGGGAGATGCCGGTCTTCAGTGGCTGTGGCCCTGGTCTTTTAGACCCACGGGGCGGTTTCTTATGCTGTGTATTGACATTTCCTTCCTCCCTCCCTCCCCCTGGTAACTTTATTAAAGCAAAGAACCGAACGTGATTTTAAAGGACTGCACTTCCATCATCTCTCCTAACTGACATCTTCACTGAGAAATTGTGCAAGACATTTCCTTTTTCATGAAGAAAGGACTGTGGGAAGAGGTGCTATCAGAAATCTATTTAGAGCAGAAATTGCATTAATAGCATTTGAATATAGAATAGAAATTAAATGCGCCTATTAAAATACTATAGTTCTCTTGTCATTTGTAACTTTACCTTTATGAGGTGAAATGGGGCACATCCTGTATTTTAAATTTAAATTCAGCCTTGTTTTTAAGCACGTATGTGGGGGATGTGGAGAAGTAAAGGACCGTGTGCCTCAGTGCTGCTTGTCTCCTGTCTGCAGGGTCCCCGCTGTCCAGCCAGCCAGTCTTAATTGCCGTCCAGCGACAGCTACCACAGGCAGTTAAGCCGGTCACCTACACCGTTGCGACCCCGGTGACCACCGCCACCTCCCAGCCACCCGTTGTGCAGACAGTTCACGTCGTCCACCAGATACCAGCGGTGTCGGTCACCAGCGTGGCTGGACTGGCCCCAGCAAACACATACACTGTTGCGGGACAGGCCGTAGTCACTCAGGCGACCGTGCTGGCCCCCCCCAAGGCCGAGCCGCAAGAGAACGGAGATCACAGGGAAGCGAAAGGTGGGCTGGAGACCCACGAGGTTGCTCATCTTGGCCCCTTTTCTAATTTGCTGTTAGTTCTAAAGACAGTCCCAGCTACTCGGGAGGCTGAGGCGGGAGGATCGCCTAAGCCCACGAGTTGGAGGCTGCAGTGAGCTGTGATGACACCACTGCACTCCAGCCAGGTGACAGAGTGAGACCCTGTCTACAAAAAAAGACATTTAATAGCAGGGCTGACAGCATCTGAGTATGTTATTTTAAACTGGTGAGATTTTTATGAGTTTTAAAGTAATAGTAATTGATGTTGTTTGTGTTGTTTTCTTTTTTTTCTAATTTCAGTGAAAGTAGAACCTATTCCTGCAATTAGCCATGCCACATTAGGCGCTGCTAGCCGGATCATTCAGCCATCACAGACCACCCCTGTCCAGACAGTCACCATAGTACAACAGGCACCTCTAGGTCAACACCAGCTACCAATAAAAACTGTAACGCAAAATGGGACTCACGTGGTACCAATCCCCACTGCGGTCCACGGCCCGGTGAACAATGGTAAGAAACTGCTGCTCCTGTGGGTGCTGGTACCAAAAGCAGAGACCCTCTACTCCATGAGAGGAGGTGTTTGGTGTTTTGGTTCTGACTGTTAGTTTTAATTTCTTGAGGAAATGTTTGTGTTTCTAAGCTGTAGGAAATATAATGCTGCTGCTGTTATTGGGAGAACTAGGAAGTGTTTGTGGTAGTCAGCTGTTGTGGACTCCCACTGGAGGAGACTCTGAAAAGAGAGACAAGTTTCCAACACCTTGAGAGAGAAAAACACTCGACTTCTGTAGATACCTGGGTGCAGCCCAGAAGCAGCCTGAAACCCAGGGGGTAGAACGTAACTGTAGAATCCCTCGTGCTGTGCCGGGACGCAGCGCACGGCACCGTCCTCCCACGGGAGTGTCTCTGCTCAAGGGCGGTTCTGACGGTGGGAGTAGAGAACAGGGCTCCTCTGCCCTGTGCTCTGAAAGCCCTTTGGAGACCCATGCAGGTAACGCCATGAGTGTTCTGACGTGGACGGTGGGAAGACGGCCTCCTCCTCAGCACGGCAACCTGCCTCCACCCTGCCCTGCGGAGCTATGCAAAGGATCAGAGTCCTAAGCTGACGCAGGAGTTTAGGTCCTCAGAGCTGGAGCCAACAAAGGTTTCGGCCGCGGGGGCCCAGCCCAAGTGTGTGCAACCTGCTGTGTCGTGTGACAGGGGTGGGCTGTCTTGCCATGTGGGCTGATCCTGGCACCTGCAGGACCTCAAGCAGTAGAATCAGAGGCTCCCAACCCAAACTGACACTCTGTGCCACAAGGTACTTTCTTTGAAAGAGGGTAGCAGTCAGTTACCAGTTTAAAATGCCTTTTTCCCTAGCCCTGTGTCCCCTCAGTAGCGAAAGGCTATCAAGGCCCTGTTCTGCTTTTCTCTCAATAACTCACTCTGGTCCTGGGTGGTCCAGTATAAAACCTGGTAGCCCCTCGAGCAGCTGGGTGTAGATTAAAGGAGAGACCCTGGTCATTCTTCCCAGCGTCGAGGCATGTGGTGCAGGCAGCCAGTAGCTCCCGATGTCTGGTGGGTCAGCACTGCCTTGGGAGTGTACTGGGCCCAGGGTGCTGGTGTCCCAGTTTTCAACCAGACAGGCCTGGCAGGGGCCAAGGACGTGCATTTCTAACGCATCCAGGGCTGCCGAGAACCACGGGTGCAGGTCAGAGGCTTTGCCCTTAGAAGGAGTTTGAAAACCTGTATTCCTTTCACATACCTAAGTGGGCAACTAAAATGTTTCAGTGTATTAATAAATTTAAACAAGATTTTTAATTTTCCACTATTGAAAGTATTGTTTTAAAATGAAACTTTCACTTCATTATTTCATATGTACTCCTGGACTCTAAACACGGCTGTGACTAGACACCCACAGCAGCCGTGCGCGCCCTGGGCCCTGGACTGGCCGTCGTACTCGCTTCCCACACACTGCACGAGTCGCGGGTGTACTTCGTGCTCACGTGTCTCTAATCCTATCTTTCCACTGTAACAATAAAATATAGATACAAAATTGCACATTTTTACAGCTAGAGAGAAAAAATACAGATATAAATATTGAGATGTATTTGTGAGTAAAAGGATCAACTTATCTATTATTACTACAGAATTGATCAAAACCAAAGATGTAATAAATTCTTATAAAAACAGAAATTAAAGTTTTTCTGAAGATGCATTGCTTAATATATCAAGACTTTAAAGAAAACGCCTGTAATCCCAGCACTTTGGGAGGCTGAGCTGAGAGGATCACTTGAGCCCTGGAGTGTGAGGCTGCGGGGAGCTGTGATGACGCCCCTGCACTCCAGCCTGAGTGACAGAGCAAGACCCTGTCTCTAAAACAGAAAGAGGAGGGACAGAGGAGATGTGGAAGCTCCTCCCAGCTACGTGTGAAAGTCAGTCAGTGATCGTTTAACAAATGACTTTGCTGATCTCTCAGTGGGACATCCTATTGATTGTTTAATTCGGTTGAAATCTTCGACTTAGGAACCACTTGGTTTCAAAAAGAATTTATTTCTGGGAGATGATAATTCAGCTTCACAACACCAGTATATTCCATTATTCCTTTGTTTCGTGCTCCATCCCAGAGGCGGTGAGAGGGAGACTGTGGAAGAAGAGGAGGTGGTGGGTCAACTTTAAGGAAGACCCGTCACCACGCAGAGCCCCTAGAGCCCCTGGGAGTGGCCTTCCTCCCTGCAGTGCCAGGTGCAGCTTAGATGTTGAGTACCTGGTGTGGAGGCCACTACTTGGGTGGCCCGAATTTTGACCTCCTTCACCCTTGAAAGTCCTTCTTGAGAAGGGAAAGTGGTATGTGTTTTTAGTACATTTTGATCATCAGAAGCTCTGCTGTTTTTTTTATTACTTCATTTTTCTTTTTGAGACAGGGTTTTGCTCTGTCGCCCAGGCTGAAGAGCAGTGATGTGATCATAGCTCACTGCAGCTTCCAACTCCTGGGCTCAGACGACTCTGCCACGTCAGGCCTCCCAGGTAGTTGGGACTACAGGCGTGCGCCACACACCCGGCTGATTTTCTTATTTCTTTGTAGAGACAGGGTCTTGCTGTGTTGCCCAGACTGGTCTCAAACTCCTGGCCTCAAGTGATCTTTCTGCCTCAGCCTCCCAAAATGCTGGGATTACAGGCGTGAGCTACCACACCTGGCCAGGATTGTCTTTTAATAGATAAGCACAATGCTGTCATTATACTTTTAAAAATCAGTAACAATTCCTTTATACCCAGCAGCTCATTAGAGTTCAGATTATCTTTTTTTTCAATTGTGAAATGTACATAATATAAAATTTACCATTTTAACTATTTCACAGTGTACAGTTCATTGATATTAAGGACATTCGCAATGTTTTGAAACCATCACATCTATCTAATTCAAAAACATTTTCAACACCCGAAAGGACACCCAGCCCCCGTAAGCAGCCACTCCTACACCCTCCTCCTCGAAGTCCTGTAACCTCTGACCTGCCTTCTCTGGATTTGCCCGTCATGGACCTTTCCTGGGCATGGAGCCATCTGCTCTGTGGCTTTTCCTGTCTGGCTGCTGCCACTTTGCGTAACGTATCCGAGATCTATCCGTGTCGTAACTTTTATCAGTACTCCATTCGTTTTTGTGGCCAAATACTGTTCCTTTACCATGCTGTGTGTTCACTCGTCGGTTGATGGACGTGCGGTTTGTTTCTGCAGTCAGGCTATTGTGAATGGTGTTGCTACGAACATTCACGCACAAGTATTTGTTTGAATCCCTGTTTCCATTTCTTTTGGACCTAGGGGTGGAGTGCCTGCGTCATGTGGTAAATCTGTGTTTGATTATTGAGTAACCGCCAAACTGTTTTTCACAGCAGGGGGACTTTTTCACATTCCTGTTGACAACCAGGTTCCTTGTTTGTTCATTTTCGCTTGTGGACAAACAGCACTTGTTCACTTCTTATTTGTTTTTATCGTGACCATTTTAGTGCTGTGGTAGGCGTGAGGTGGTACCTCGTGGTGGCTTTGACTTGCGTTTCCTGATGACGGGTTGTGTTGGGCATCTGGTCCTGTGTGTGCTGGTTATTTGAATATTCTCTCTGCGGAAGTGTCCACGTAGGTCCTATGCCGTCTTTTATTTGGGCATTGTATCTTTTTGTTTTCGAGTTGTAGATTTTTACGTATTCTGGATGCCAGACTCTGTCGGACACACAGTGTACCTCGGAAATGCTGTGGGATGGGTTCCAGACCACCACCGTAAAGCAAGTCACACCAGTTGTTTGGTTTCCCCGTGTACGTAAAGATTGTATTTACGCTGTACTGTAGGTTTTTTTTTTTTTTTTTTTTGAGACAGAGTCTCACTTTGTTGCCCGGGCTAGAGTGAGTGCCTCAGCGTCAGCCTAGCTCACAGCAACCTCAAACTCCTGGGCTCAAGTGATCCTACTGCCTCAGCCTCCCAAGCAGCTGGGACTACAGGCATGCGCCACCATTCCTGGCTGATTTTTTCTATATACTTTTAGCTGTCCAATTAATTTCTTTCTATTTTTTTTTAGTAGAGACGGAGTCTCGCTTTTGCTCAGGCTGGTCTCGAACTCCTGAGCTCGAACAATCCACCCGCCTCGGCCTCCCAGAGTGCTCAGGCTGGTCTCGAACTCCTGAGCTCAAACAATCCACCCGCCTCGGCCTCCCAGAGTGCTCAGGCTGGTCTCGAACTCCTGAGCTCAAACAATTCACCCACCTCGGCCTCCAGAGTGCTAGGATTACAGGCGTGAGCCACCGTGCCCGGCTCGTACTGTAGTTTTTTAAGTGCATAATAACAGTGTTTAGAAAAACAATATACATACCTTAATTTAAAAATACTTAATGGCTGAACATCACCACCGATCACCCAAGGCTTCAGCGAGTCATCCTGTCTGCTGACTGGCCAGGGAGGGGGTTGCTGAAGGTGGGGCGGCTGTGTCGATTTTTAAAAAAAAATAAGACAGTGGAGTTTGCCACATTCATTGACACATCCTTTCACGAGAGATTTTTCTGTAGCCTGCTATGCTATTCAATAGCATTCTAACCACAGTTGAACTTCATTTAAAATTCCACTTAACCCTTTCAAACCTTGCTGCTGCTTTTTCAACTAAGTCTATGTAATGTGCCAAATCCTTTGTTGTTGTTTCAACAATGTTCGCAGCATCTTCACCGGGAATAGATTCCATCTCAAGAAACCACTTTCTTTGCTTATCCATAAGAAGCAGCTCCTCACCTGTTCCAAGTTTTATCCTGAGATTGCATCAGTTGAGTCACACCTTTGGCTTCACGTTTAATCCTAGTTCTCTTCCTATTTCCACTACATCTGCCATGACTTCCTCTGTGGAAGTCTTGAACCCTTCAAAGTCATCCATGAAGGTTGGAATCAACCTCTTGAAACTTTTTTTTTTTTCCTGAGACAGGGTCTCGCTCTGTTGCCAGGACTGGAGCGCAGTGGTGTGATCACAGCTCACTGCAGCCTCCAACTGCTGGGCTCAAGCCATCCTCCTGCCTCAGCCTCCCAAGTAGCTGGGATTGCAGGCATGAGCCACCATGCCCAACTAAGTTTTCTATTTTTTGTAGAGACTGGGTCTTGCACTTGCTCAGGTTGGTCTTGAACTCCTGAGCTCAAGTGATCCTCCCGTCTCGGCCTCCCAGAGTCTTAGGATTACAGGTGTGAGCCACCACGCCAGGCCCCAAACTCTTCTTAATGTTCATATTTGGACCTCCTGCCGTGAGTCATGAGTGTTCTTAATGGCATCTAGAATGGTGAATCCTTTCCAGGAGGTTTTCTGTTTACTTTGCCCAGATCCATTGTCTGTGGCCACTGTAGCCTCACGAAACGTATTTCGTAAGTAGTAAGACTTGAAGGTATCCCTTGATCCCTGGGCTGCGGAATGGATGCTGTGTGAGCAGCATGAAAACGGCGTGAGTCTCCTTGTGCGTCCATCAGAGCTCTGGGGGGAGGAGGCGCGTTGCCAGCAGTGA
>CAUYSK010059766.1:0-30624 GCA_963575035.1 Avahi laniger | reverse complement strand
CTCGTCTCTACTAAAAATAGAAAAAATTAATCGGACAACTAAAAATATATGGAAAAAATTAGCGGGGCATGGTGGCGCATGCCTGTAGTCCCAGCTACTCGGGAGGCTGAGGCAGGAGGATCGCTTGAGCCCAGGAGTTTGAGGTTGCTGTGAGCTAAGCTGACGCCACGGCACTCTAGCCCGGGCAACACAGTGAGACTCTGTCTCAAAAAAAAAAAAAAAAAAAAAAAAAAAAAAAAATCATTGTTCAACACTTTAGTTTTCAGTCATAGCAGAAAATGGCTCTGCATGCCACAGGTAGGTACACAGGTGCCAGGAAGTGCCTCAGGAGGTCTCCCAGCTCAGTGGGCAAGGATGGAGCTGAAATCTAGCTCTACTCTCTACTTAAGACTTTCTCTCATGTGGAATAAGGGTCAAGGGCACTTTTTTGGCTTTTATTTGTCCGGAGGGGGATAATTTTTGTAATTCATACAAGAGGGTATATGGGATAAAGGTGATCTGTGATGTTATCTTTCCCTTTCCTCCAGAGCCCCAAGAGCTTAGAAACTGTCTTGTCAGTCTAAGTCTGTGCCCATTCTTCCCCTGTGCTATTCAAATAAGAATACTTTCCTGAATTACAGCAATTCAAGGTTGGTTTTTATGCCTGCTTGCTCTAAACTGCACTATTCAATACAGCAGGACTAGCCACAAGTAGCTATTGAGGATTTGAAATACTACAAGTCCAAATTGAGATGAGTTGTAAGTATAAAATACACCCTGGATTTTTAAGACTTAGTAGGGCAAAAATAATGTAAAATTGCCTATTAATAATTGTATGTTGATTTTATGTTGAAATGATAACATTTTAAATATAATGGAATTGAACAGAATGATAATACAACTATAATCATTTCTTTTTTACTTTCTTTAATATGGCTATGAGAAATTTTAAAACTACACATCTTGCTCTGTTCACGTTGTATTTCTATTTGATAGCACTTCTCTGAAGCATTCTGTCTAGCCTCTGTTTGACAAGGAACTTGACCTCCCCAGGGAGCCCATTCTGTCTCCTGACAGATCTGACCAATAGATTATTACTTCTCACACGGAGGTAAAATCTGTGTCTCTTCATCTTCTTAACCACTGAGTTGAATTAATGGAACTACAGAGCAGGTTAAGCTCAACTGTCTCTGGCAGAATTCCAAAGATTCAGTGGCATTTCTCACATCTCCCTGTTTCTTCTCCAGGATAAACATTCACAACGTCTCCAACTCACCCTCTTATAACAACTTTGGAAACATCTTCCTAGTTGCTCTTTAATTTTCTGTGGTCCTTTTAGGCTAGAATTCCAAAATACAATTTATTATCCCCTCAATTCATTAGAATTTTTGACCATTTTTTTTAAAAAAACAGAAATTCTGCAATGTTTGTGGTACTACAACATAAGTAATTACCCAACTTCATAGTTAGACATTTTGGTTCTGTGGTTTAATTTAAATTACTTGTACTTAAATGTATTTCATTTTTTAAAAATTTATTCAAATCTTAAAAATATCATATATCATGTACTCTAAACATGCTCTTGCTAAACACTTATACCCATTTATTCTTTCAATACTTTTGAGTGAATGCTCTTGAATCAAACATTTTTAAACTTTTTCAGATTCAGAGGGTACATCCAAGATGAGAGATGGACTATTCTATAGTAAAAATTTTACATTTTGTTGCATTTTTACTTCATGAGCTACTTGAACAAGTAGCAAGATATATACTTGCTTGGTATATACTTATTTTAAGTAATATTACGATAAATGTAAAGGTACAGCTCTATAATGATATGTGTGTGTGTGTGTGTGTGTGTGTGTCTATCTTTGTAGAAGCAACACACTCAGTGAGACTTTTAAACTACTCTCTTTATGTCTAGATATCACATTCAAAGCTACCCCAAAGATCTGATACAGGACCAATGCCATAGGCTCATTTATAAAAGTGTGGAGAAGAAGCAGGTCACACGAATTTGAGAGCCACTGACACCATTTAACAAGAATATCAGGGATGAAAGGCCAAGTCCTGGCTACTTAGCAAGGATGAAGGACAAGGGTGTTCTTCCTTCTGTCCCACAAACCAGGCAAAACTCAGGCCCAAATCATATAAAATACTGAAGTTAGAAAAGACCTTCGTGCTTATCTGTTCATGCCCTTATTCTCCAGTTCTGAGATTACGCCCTTCACAAGAATAAAATGACTTTGCAAAGGTAATGGAGTTAGAGCACGGAGGACCTGGGAGTAGAATTCGGATTTTCTTTCCTCAGGATTACAAAAGCTATCTCTATCCATCATAGAAAATTAAGGTTAAATATTTTAATCTACCCCAAGTTTATTATTGTTTTTTTGGCACTAAAGGGAATCATCAACACTGTTGAGGGTAATGAGAAGATATAATTTAAAATTATAAAAGCTCTGAGTTCACTTGCTCTTGCTCAATAGAGCAGAAGGAGAAGACCATACAGTCCTTGAACAAGGATAAATTATGAGTGAGGTGGCCAAGAATGGGGAGAGGAATGCTGCATAGGAATATTAAGCTCCAGTTCCCCCTCTTGGCTTCTCCACTTGTCTGGGTAAGTCTCATGAAGACACTGAGCTGCTTTACTGTCAGCTGCACAGAAGAGGCAATGTCACCTGCTCTGCTTGGATCACTGGATGGCTATGAGGACCAAATGAGACCATGCCTTTGGAAAGACTTTTAGGACAATAAAGCACTAATCGAGAGCAGGTTATTGCTTCCAATTTTCTGCTGCCCAATTACTTTCCAGGAGAAAACACTATCAGCTCCAAATATTTTGCTGACTCTCTAGGACCTCGACTCAATAATAATGTTCACCAAAAACTTCACCCCTTAGCAAATATCGTATCCTGGGAAAATAAGACTTCCCTCCCTTAGCTATAAGACAGGCCAGCCAGCAGGTTATAAGACACAAATATGAAAAGAAAAGACAGTTTTTTTTAGGGAACATGAAAACTCAAGTTGGTGTCATGTTCATGACAGATAATCAATGTAAAAAAATATATATTAAAGCAACAAAGTCTCCCTTATAGCAACAACAAAAAACATCTGACTAAAATCTCCACAGAGGCATCCTAATTGATCACAGAAATATGATACAATTTAATTTCCGTCAAATAAGTGATAGTGTAGTTTTAATGAAAATCCAATCAAATGGCAAATAATAAATTACAGAGCAGAGGTTCCCATGTGAATAAATAAGTTACAGTGGCTAGGAAATATTTTTAGATATACAGAACATGAGGGTTTCAGTTGGCTCTTGTCCATACCTTTACACATGCGCGCGCGCGCGCACACACACACACACACACACACACACAATCATACTGTGACAAAGACAGAAGAGGTGATAGGCTGAAAATGTAATGCAATAAAGAATACTTTGGGTGAAATAACAGTTAACAATAGATGATAGGTATATATACAGGATGGTTAAAAAAAGTTTTGATGAGACTGTGTAGATTTTGAAGTGAACAGCAGGAAGGACCCATAAACATTCCAATTTTCCACGAATGATTCCTGAGTTCTACTTTAAGAACACTAGGCTACAAGTTTTTTGGAAGCTCTGAAATTCAAATTCAGTTCGCCTGCCGTTCTTTTTACCTCTTTGACAGGAGAAAGTAGAAGCTCCATTTCCCATTCTCATCTACCTTGTGAATAACAATTGTGTTCTGTCTAAAAACAGGGGAGACATTAGCATAGAAGCAAATTCAATTCAAACAGTGCTTTCTGAAGCCCATGACAATTTCTTTGTGGAAATGAGACTAACCCATTTAAAACAAAAGGTGAAATCAGAATAACGTATTTAATCTAATCAATTCGATTTGTAGAATTTATAGGGCTGGCAAGGTCCTAAGACAACCAATGGAAAAGCCTTGTTTTGTGTCTAAGGAAGCTGAGAGTTGGAGATTGTGTGATATTGATTCCTACCAAGAAGGTGGCAGTGCCTTGTCTAACAGCCTCTTCTCCCTTCCCCACTGTCCTCAGCTTCCCCTGATCTGTGTTTGAGGTAAGCCTGAAATGAGACCAGAAAATACTGAGATCCAAACCCTCTCCTCTAAAAGGTAAATATACATCTACAGTCTCTAGTAGTATCTACAGTCTACAAGTATTCAAATAGTTCTCCAAACTTCAGGATTATTTGTCCTACTTTCCCCATCTTGATTTTTCTCTTCCTGTCCACTCCACTCCCGAAATCAGAATCATTGGGATTCTCTTTCTCAGATACTCACAGGCTCTCTCTTCAAATGTCTGCTTAGCCCCTACCCTGTATGATCCAGGGGTTCTCTTTCCCTCCCTTTCTCTCTTTCTAAGTCTCACAAACACACACACACACACACACACACACACACACACACACACGCAGACATCAATCCGCGCTGCTTTCCTATTTACAAAAAATGTTACCATATCGTGTATGAAAGAAGATGACTCTAAGATGTCCCAGATAATTTCTAAAGGATAACATAAGATTAAAGGCCTGGAAAGATGAATCATTGTCCATATCACATTAAGCCTACCCATTCAGGGTTGTCATTCAAGGCTCCCCATTTAAAGGCAGGTCTACCTTCCAGAGAACCTTACCTTTCCCTGGTTCTCAACCCAAACCTATTATTCCCAATCAAGATGGCCTTCTTTCTAAATTTCTCATATAGCCATATTGCTTGTTATCTACATAGCTTTGCTTATACCTTTTCTCCTTTCTGGAATGATATATATTGAATTAGAGACAAGGCTGGAAGAAATCCCAACAATCAAGTTACATTCTAATATCCAAACTCAAATTGCTGGTTAACATATAATTGCCAGTATTATATTGCTTTCATTCTGGAAAGAACAAAAAGCTAATTTTAATTTTTTACTCAGATATCTGTCATCTTCAGACCAGCTGCCAACCTCAGTGCTGAGGCCATGCCACCCATCATACATCATTCATTCATTCATTTATTCATTCATTTAATATACTTTATGAAAAACCTACTTACTTTGTGTCTGATACTTGGTAAGGCTCAATGGGAAAATAAAAACGCCGAACAGGTAAGCTCTGCTATAAAGGAATTTATAACCACAGTTAAAAGAAAAACTACATTTATAAGAAAAGCAATCCTAAACAAAAAGAATGAAACTGAATGAAACTGGAGGCATCACGTTACCTGACTTTAAATTATACTACAAGGCTATAGTAACCAAAACAACATGGCATTGGCATGAAATGAAATATTTAAGTCTGTTTTAGGATGATTCTCCTAGGGATGATTCATGAACATATGGAATCCAGAATAGGAAGTTCAGTTAGGTGGCTACAGCTAGAGCCTAAAGAAAAGTGTAAGATCTCAATTGTTAGCAAGAAAGGAGAATCTTGCAGGTATAGGCAGAAGACAGAAAATCCTAGCAATCATGGATAAGAGCTGTATTTGATCAGAGAGGTAAAGCAGGACTTTAAGACATGGGGGGACATAAAATATGGGGACATCATTGACTGGCTTTAGACAACTAGCATGAGGCATAATTGCAATTTCTCAAGGGTGAAATAAACACTTTGTATTGATAGGCAGTGAAAAGCCGTATGCTGTTTTTTCTAAGAATCTATATCTTCGTTCCCTTTCTTTCTTTTTTTTTTTTTTTAAGGTCTGTGATATTTGGTGAAGTAAGAGGACTTTAGGAAGTCCAAAAATGTATACATGCTGTAGACTGTAGCTGCCTCCCCTAGACTGTAATTTTATCTCCAAGTTAGAAATCCTGGGAGATATTTATATCCAGGAAGAATATTTCAGCTAACTATGTGTTTGCCTCCAGGCAGCAGCCTCAACAGGCGCTGTGTTTACATTCCAACATTGAATGGAAAACATCATTTTGCAAAAGCTAATTTCTAAAAAACCACCCATAACAGCCTAATTTTAGAACGCATGAAAGCTAATAATTCCTAAATTTTACCCAACAGTTTCTTGTTTATGTTTTGCAGCCCAAGTCTAAATATATCATAAAGGAGATTTTTAAAAATATATTACTTCATCCATTTATATACTTATTACTGTATTCATTTATTTATCTCTGGAAGCAAAAGTATAGCAACTTATTGTTTCCAGTTTATGTTTGTCCTCTAGACTGGAGCCGGTTTTCTCATGATGAGATAGGAAGAAGCTCAGATGAAGAAATATCACAGTCCATGATTAAACTCTCTAGTATAAAAATAATCAAATCCAATAACCCCACATTTTAACAGCATTGGCTCCTTGTACCGTCTTATTGACATCTTCTATCCTCTTAAGGGTGATTAAAATCAGAAAGGCACTGTGCTGAGTCTAAATCTTACATGAAGAAAATAATAACCAAACTTAGTTCTCAGAGAGGGCCTGATTATAGACAATACAGAACTTTAAAGGAGATCATTTTAAACACTCCAAACTTCTCTGCAAAAATGTACAGGAGTCTTCTTGGAAATTAAGCTTCTTTCATAAAACACTGAAATGATCCTTCAAATAGAAGCAAAATCAGTATTAAAAGTCATTCTAGCTTGAAAGAAAGGGAGACATGTCCTGCGATACATGGAATTTGGAGTTTTGCCAAATACATTTTTGAAGATGATTTAGATGTGTGATTAAATCAAACACAGTAACTTTTTGCCTTGTATTTTTTAAAGATTGGAAGCTCTCTTCAGCGATCTGTAATGGAGGCTGCATCTTCCCCCAAAGTGTTCAGGTTTGAAGATGATTGATACCCTGAAATTTACTGGAAATTTCTATAGTGATAAAACAGTGTCTTGCTCCCAATTTGATAAATTTCCCTTCGGATCTGTGAGGGAAGATATCTCTGGTGATGGCCATGTCTCTAGAAAGTCCTTTCTTAGATAAAGTTAAAAAGTTTTACTGAGTGAAATACCTAAGTTAGTAGCAAGAGCCTACTACTTAGTCCCTCTGTCCCCATCTTCCCATTTTTGTCCTTCCTCCATGTTTGTGGTCAGATTCAAGTGCTTCTTGAAGTGCCAAATTGGTCTATTCACTTTCCCTCTAGGAGAGGTTGGTATGTGAGGCCCTCTAAAATCTGGCTCCAACATACCTTTAGGGTTCCATTTTCTCCTGTCTCCCATGTACCATTCTTCCTCCCACCAATACCTCCTGCTCTTTTCTCTGCTTTCCAACCACACAGACTACATTGTTGCTTGAAGATGCCATGTTCTTTTGTTCTCCTACCCTATCTCAATATCTGCCTGCTTTTGTGTGTGGACTGAACTTTCTTCATTTTTCTTTCATTCCCAATTTAAAAGCCACCTTCTCATAGAAGACTTCGACTGCCCTAAGCTGTTATATTTGCTCCTCTACTCTCCCAAAGCACTTTGAACATACTCTCTTACAGCACTGAGCACTTTGTACTACATGATAAGACATTTGCTTTTTTCTTATATCAGATATTTTGTTCCTTAAGGGCAGGGATATAGTACGTAATAGATGCTAAGCAAATGAGTGTTGAATGACTGAGTTTGGAAAATCCCTGTGCACCAATTTTCCTGGAATATATTCTTTTTATTTGAAATAGAATGGCTTTTGTATTTTTTTATATTGTTTTCCTTGAAGAATTGTTTTAGTGTTTTGTAAAAGCATTTCACTTTCCAATAAACCTCCCAGACAATTTTGTTAAATTAATTCAGGTTTTATGGTGACCGTACCTTTTATTGGACAGTATATTTTATTGGCCACGATTCAACTTGTAGTTATAAAATGTCTGCCAACAAGTTTCACAAAATACATAAGCTTAATGAGTGATGCACTGCAATGATATACCTTTGCTATAACACAAAATGGGGTGCAACTGGATAATAATGACTCAGGTAAAAACTAGAACAATTATTCTTTTCTTCTCCCACATGCACGTTAGCTCTACTGTTGCTAACCTTCCAAAAGAGTCAAGGTCCTAGTAGGAGCGCACCATATTCCAGGCTTATTCCAAAGCAGGAGCAGATTCAGGACAAAGGCAGAGCGACAATATACCCAGAAATTGGATTTTGCAATATTAAGCTTTGAGTGAAGATTCCACACTAGAAAGTGATGTATGATTGCTGTCACTGGTTCTTTGATTGATTATTGATTGTAATCATCTGTTCTCTTCCATGTTGGAGCTGGCTATAATTCATTCATGCAGTGACTAATAATGCCATGTCCCTCCTTTTCAAAGACAACTTATGCATAGTGCCACTCCAGATAAATTAGTCAATGACAGTGGGGGATGGGGAAAAGTGGTAAAGGAGTGACTGAAGTTTATTAGGGACTTAATGATATATTGTGCTCAATATCTGTATTCTAGCTATACATAATGAGGTTGCACAGAACTTACAATGGGAAGCTAATATCTCAGGTAGCTCAGCTATTGGATTCTTTGCCAGTAAAGTCAAATAATATGATGCATTTCACAAGGTAAATAGAAATTGTGTTTTCAAAATGATGCTTAATAGTTCACTTATGCGACAAAAAAATTAAAGATCACTAATGCAATAACTTAGGTTTAAAATATTTCCCTGGATTGCTTTAATTAGGATCCAGAGGAAATAAGTATTACAGATAAACATTTACTCTCAATATGCAATGTGCAGTATTTAATCATTGCTTTTGCTAAATTTGTTACCTTAGGTAAGTTAATTAGCCTCTCTAAATCACAGCACCTACTGTAGACCTAATGCATGTTAGGCTTTCAATAAATATTTGTACAGTGAATCTTAATTCTAAATGAATCTTAATTTCTTTATCTGTAAGATAATTCAGATAATAAGTTAGGTATGACAAACTCAAATTTCTCCATTAGCCCAAGCAGGCCAAAATGTGTGAATTAACCAACTAGAAGACAAGGAAGCCTTCTTCCTTGGGGTCTATAGTGAATTGGAGGTATTAAAATTTTATTTTCAAAATTTACTTAGCCAAGTTAAATAAATATTCCTAATAAATTCATTATTTTTTCCAAAGCTTTATTTAATATGTGAGTTTCCAATTTGCCTATCATGTCTTGGATCACAGAGTTGTTATGAAAGTTCTGTCTGAGAATACACTTCAAACATCTAATACAGTGCCTGGTACTTTTAAAAATGAAGGTTATACTTATAAATAGTATTTTAACATGAAGAAATTCAGAAATCATTTTTCTTACTATCAAACATATTTTTCCATTAATTCATGAATGGAAAAAATAAAATGTGGTATATCCATACAATAGAACATTATTTGGTGATAAAGGGATGAATTAGTGATGCATGCTACAACATAGCTGAACTTTGAAAAAAATGTGCTAGGTGAAATAACACAGTCGCAAAGTTTACATATTCACTACACACTTATCAAAATGGCTAAAATAAAATATAGCAATAGCATCAAATTTTGGTGAGGTTAAAGTACAACTGGATCACTCATACATTGCTGATGCAAATGTAAAATGGTATAGGAACCTTGGAAAACAGACAATTTCTTAAGAAATGTGCATGTAGTTACCATATGGCCTAGTAATTGCATTCTCGGGCATCAATTATCCCAGTGAAATGAAAACATATATTCATAGAAAAATTACACAAAAACATCCATAGCAGCTTTATTCGTAATAGCCAAAAACTTAAAAGAGTCCAGATGTTTTTCAGTGGGTGAATGGTTAAACAAACTGTGGTATTTATATACCATGAAATACTACTTGGTAACAAAAAGGAATGGACTACAAATACATGCAACAACCTTTATGATCTCCAGGGAATTATGATTAAAAAAAAATTGTTAATCTCAAAAGGCTAAATAATGTTTGATTCCATTTATATAGTTTTTTTTTATTTCAGCATATTATAGGGGTACAGATGTTTAGATTACACATATTGCCTTTGACTCACCTGAATCAGAGCTTCAACCATGTCCATCCCACAGACGGTGCACACCGCACCCATTAGGTGTGAATATACCCATCCCTCCACACCTACCCAACACCCGATGACTATTACTACTATATGTGCATGTAAGTGTTGATTAGTTAATACCAATTTGATGGTGAGTACATGTAGTGCTTGTTTTTCCATTCTTGGGATACTTCACTTAGTAGAATGGGCTCCAGCTCTATCCAGGATAATATAAGAGGTGCTAGATCACCATTGTTTTTTGTGGCTGAATAGAACTCCATGGTATATATATATATACCACATTTTATTAATCTACTCATATATTAATGGGAACTTGGGTTGTTTCCACATCTTTGCAATTATGAATTGTGTTGCTATAAACATTCTAGTGCAGATGTCATTTTTATAGGATGCCTTTTGTTCCTTTGGGTAGATGCCCAGTAGTGGGATTGCTGGATCAAATGGTACTTCTACTTGTAGCTCTTTGAGGTATCTCCATATTACTTTCCACAGAGGTTGTACTAGTTTGCAGTCCCACCGGCAGTACGTGAGTGTTCCTATCTCTCCTCATCCACGCCAACATTTATTGTTTTGGGACTTTTTGATAAAGGCCATTCTCACTGGAGGTAAGCGATATCCCATTGTGATTTTGATTTCCATTTCCCTGATGATTAGTTGTGCTGAGCATTTTTCCATATGTTTTTAGCCATGAGTCTGTTTTCTTTTGGAAAGTTTCTGTTCATGTCCTTTGCCACTTTTTAATGAGGTTGATTTTTTTCTTGCTGATTTTTCTGAGTTCTATATAGATTCTAGTTATCTTTATCTCACCTGTCCATGACAATTGTATCCAGGTTTTGGAAGGTGGTCCATAGGAAAAGGCAAAAGGATAGGACAGAATTTATAGACAGCTATCTTCTCTCTCAGACCACCCTATGGGTGAGAAACTCTTTCCCTTAACCTTCAGTGAATTGCTCATTTGAAAGAAAGGCTTCCCACATACATACCCTTCAATCAATGGTGATGCACATTTCTCAGCTGTTGTCACTCTATCGAGCAGCACTTGAACAGAAAACTCAGCTCCCAGAATATGTCTTAAAAATGTCATTTGCTTTGTACAGAAAGGTCATTTGAATCAAGATTACTGTTAATATTATTCTGTACTTTGAACACTCACTGTACGGAACAACTGGCAACAATAGATCAAGTTCTTGAATTTATTTTGGTAAAACTTAAATGTGATCTATCCATCTTCCATGACTTAATAAAAGAAAAAAAATAAGAAATTCTCAAGAGAATTAATAGAAATAGCTTTGATATCTCACTAATCACATGCAAAATGTGCCTAGTATGCTTTTTTTGAAATTTTTTCTAAATACCAGCATAAATATTTTACTCCTCTGATAGAAGAAACTAGAGGATAAGCATCATATTAAAATTTAGATTAAGATATGTACACATTCCTGCAAACACACGCGTAAGCACAGAAGCCACTCTGATATACCTATAGGCTTGATGATGACTGTGAGGGAATGAAGTCACTGTCATAAAAATTGCAATGAAACCTCTACCTTTTGCATTGTGCAAAGTGAAAGGGTGGAGGAGGTTATGGAAATGAGACTGGCTCACAGAAGGTAATAGTTGCATAAGACAGAAGGTTTGTTTTGGAGATTTAATTTCTCTCTCTCTCCCTCTTTTTAAGATCAGGAATAAAACACAGATTATGTTTGACTATTCTAAAACATCTTAGGAGATATTAGTACAGACACTCGGCCTCAGAGAAACTGATGACGATAGGTAACCGTGAAGTAGAAGAAACTACAAAGGGAGGTAAGAATGTGGTATCAAGCGAGGTGGTTGAAATACTCTAAGATAGCAGTATTGAGAACTTTTCACCAGCCAAGAAGAATTTAAGTAAAAAAAAGAAAAAGAAAAAAAAAGAAAGAAAAAGGAAACCAAAAAAAAAAAAAAAAGAAAAACTCATTAAACTACTGGAGCCAGACAGGCTGTAGATCAGAGAGAAAGGGAGCGAGAGAAACATCTTTCAATTGTCTACTTTTAGGAAGGAAGATACTATGAAATAGTAAACATATCTCTAGGGAAACAAGTTTGATATTTTTAAATGCCAAATGCAAACCATATTGTAATGAATATATTGCCTTACTTTTAAATATATTTAAATTGGTTTATCTTTTGACTATCATATTTCTTTTAGTTAAAGCTGGCGTTGAATGATTTTTGGCAAATATGGAATAGAACTACAGCCTTTTCCAGTCTGCTTTTGCAGGATTTCTAGTGGCTTCTTTCCCTTCTACAGCCAAGCAAATACTGCATTGTTACAAAGGGAAGTCTTAGGTTTTTACTGTTTGTATGCATCACACATCTCAGAGCAAGTTTGCAGGGATTGATAATACACCAGGTAACTGCTTGACTCATCAGTTCAAATGCAACCCTAGAGAAAAGGAATTCCCCATGAAACAGCCCAGAAGACAGGAGGCTGTCTATAAGCCATACTGCTTCAGAGTACATGTGTGAGCACTTAGAAGGGCACCCCAAAGACACTGAGATTAATAGCAATTGTGCAGCAAATAGTAGATGTTTAGAGACCAAATTGTCCTTATTTATTTTATAACCTCTCGTTGAAATCTCAGTGTTTCCTTCTATCTGGAATCACCTAACTAGATCTTTTATATTTAACACTTGCCTGCCTACTTTGAGGTCACTAAAGCCCATTAAAATAATTTAGACCGATGTCCCAGAAAGCTGACATATTCACTTGTGCCCACTCTCCTCCGTACTTTTCATCCACTGAGAGAGTAAAGAAACAAATTGTCCTCGTATGGCTCAGGACTTTTCCATTACCTAGCACAGAGCTCTGAATATTTTTTCGGATACTAGGTAAACACTTTGAGATAAAAATAATGAATATGTATCCTATCTAGTTTTTGGTAATTTCATTACTTTTGTTTGAGAAAATGTTATTTTTAATCCTTAAAGTACAGTGGAGTAGGGAGACCTCCAAAGAGAAAGACCAAAGTGCTGGTTTTGCCTACTGAGCACTTCCTAGGTGCCATTTACGAAGTATGTTTTACATACATGATCCCTTCTCTGTTTTCATAAAATCTCTGCAACAATCCTCATTTCGCATGTGACAAAACTGAGACTTCGTAGGAAATATTTAGTAACTACCACAAAGTCATGTAACTAGAAAGCGGTAGAAGGAGGACTTAAACCTAGAGACCCACTCAAAAGTCCACTCTTTTCACTTAACTACTCTTGGTCTCATGCAGCTCTATATCCAAAACATGTCTCATCTGGTGTGTGTGTGTGTGTGTATGTGTGGCATGCACACGCAAAATATATGCCATTCCTCAAAGAGAGATGATGATTCTTATCTACGTAACAGAGTTGGTGCAAGAATGCATATGAAAATATCTGTAAACTACAAAAGCTCAAAAATAAAGCATTTTATATTTTGCCATGTAATATATACTACACTATATCACATATTTTAATTTCACTGAAATATATTAGCATTTCACTTGTATTCAAAGTTTTGAGAGGTTTTGATTTGACTATAGCTTTCTATTAGAGTTTTTTTCTTTTTCACAGAACTTTGTGGAAATTTTCCATTTGATTGGAGAGGAGAATTAACCATGATACTTTTCCAGAAAGATAAATGAGTTAAGAGAGGTAGGTGTGTTCTTTTCTGTGAATTACAGCACAAGAAGTCTGTTTGGAGCAGATATTATCATCTTTGTATCCACAAGGTGACTTTGGGAGATAAGAAGGAAGCTAGCGGTAGATGCCTCTTCTAGGCAGGACTTATAAGTAATTCTTACAACTGCAAGGCTTTGGCATGAGTAAGTATAATAGAGTATGAAATTCTAAGGAACAGGTGATAACAATGGACTTTGAATAAACAGGAAGGGACTTGAGAAAATAATGATGCGTTGCCGTTGTAAACAGGTGTTTTAAATGCCAGCATTGATAGGAATGTGATTGTTCTTTCTTTAGTCTTAAACCTAATCGTGGTGCCTAATTAATTTTTGTAGATATTTAATATTTGTTATGGAATAACAATACAATTTAGGAAAACATGTCTACTCTTTGCTTAGAAAACCAGACACAAGGATGAGCACAGGAGTATTGGTCTCCTTCTAATTCACGTAGTCAGTTGAGAAAACCCATTGTAGGGAAAGGCTGAGCCTCAGACTGCCCATAGCCTCATGTGCAGAATGGCACTAGGTGGGCAGAGTTTATCATTCCTATCAATCTGGCAACAGCAAATTGATGAGTATTGGTCATGCGATCCAAGTGCAGCAAATCTACATGCTCGCTAATGGCCTAACTGGGATATTGGTGACCAACTATTCCAACTGTATCTTCTATCTCAGAAAATTGGTGAAGAAACATAAAGTTGAGCAGTTGATAGACCTAAGGCAGTAAATAGAATTCATAAAGTTTTAAGAATTATGAGTAAGTAGAAACCATGCGTAAGCAAAGCCCCAAAACAGAAGTTAATTACAGTAGGAGCAGAGAAGCAGAGGTGTGGAGAGTTGGGGTGTCTCTGTAATGATGAAACCTTAGCGTGGGGATCAGTGAATACCTGCTGTTGAAGGGTAATCATCAGGTCACTAAGGCTGATGAATCTTAAAAGGCTATAAGCCCAGTTCCTAAGGTCCCACTCCTAAGATGGGCTCCAGTCTCTGGGAACCTGGTGCTACCACTGAATCTATTCTTCTTTAAAACCTGGTAGTGTAGACATTTCTAGATTCTTGTATAAAACCCAGATACATAACTAAAAATTTTTGACTTCCTTATTTTTATGTATATATTTATAATAAATTTCTTTTTCTTAGGTCAACCAAATGAATTTCTGTTCCTAAAAACAAAAAGCACCTGGTACATTGCATGTATTTGAAATATAATTATATACGTATACGTATACGTAGAAGGCCAGTATATACAAAAATAAGCTCACTTACTCTGTCTGTACATAAATATTAATAAACATAGGCCTTATTTTTGAAGAAGAATGTTATAACCTGTACAATAAGTATTTATTGAAAAACTAATGAGATAAAGGGAAAATGAGAGGATTTTTTTTTTTTTTGCAAGAGGCCAGCCTAATTCATGATCAGCTCATTACACAGTATTCTTACCTGAGAATTTTAAACCACTTGTGCCCTCAGCCATAAAGTCCATAATAAGATTCTACATCATCTTTAGGTGAAATAAGGAGTAACAACAAGATTTTAGAGCATAAAAATTCAGTGTTTTATCCTGGCCTTTGCAAAAGCAGGCAAATTTGCTTGCTGACCCTTTATATTAAAGGTAAAATGGGCTGCCCAGGAAATCATCCCAGAAATAAGGCAAAGCCCTTGGGGATCACACTAGTTTCACTCCCTCCCCAGAGTTGGCAGAGGCTGGATGCTCTTGACCTAATGCCCTATTGCATGCCAAGTAGGTACAATAATTTCATTTTCTTAAAAGGACTTTTACAGCCACAAATAGACCAATATTAATCTAAGGACAACTTGAACTTGTGAGTGAAATAGAATGGCTGTGTGTTTATCGAAAAGTAAAATTGTGATGGTTTATGCAGGATTTTCTGCAGACTGAGAGATGAGATGGTCAGCTCATTCCAACATATACATATTAATATCCTAAATTGCTACATATGTAAACATTAATAAGCTCATTTAGCAACCACTGAACTCTGCATTTTTCTAACACATTTGCTTTCATCTTTGCCCTGAAGATAAACAATTGGGGGAAAAAATCCATCATTTAAGTACAATTAAGCTTAATAATTACTCAAACTTGTCATCCATAAATCATGACCAATAAAAACATTTCCAACCAATTGCTCATCACCATCTATGCATTTATTATAACAAAAGAACCATCATTTCGTGTATTAGTACATAACATCTCTTTGTTAAAAAACAACCACGTTTGTTTCTTTCTAATCACATTTCCCTGTCAACTACATACAGTATATGGACACTATTACTAAAGAGTTGAAAAGAGGAAGAACAAATACCTCTAAACCCAAGATTCTAGACTTATGGCATGATACCCCCCTCAGTGGTCATTTCCTTCATCACAGAGAGAACAGAATCATTTGCAATGTGGGTCTTTGTTAATCCAGGGGGATGAAACCCAGTAAAAGCCTTAGATTACACACCTATCAGAATGATGACATACCTGTGCGATACCATTATAGAAAGAGTTCCCAGTGAGCTTTCTTTTGCTCACTAGGTAAGAAGGTATTTATGTGAAACTTTGAATATTTAAATACCACCACCTGCAGATAGTATTCTGAAGATTTCTGGTGATACATGGAACCTGATGAGTAGAAAATATTACCTAAGAGACGAGCACACAGAGGACGTTTTACTATATGCCTACTTCCCGTATCATCTAAAAAGATATGTGTATGAAATAAATCTACATTTGTGTGTGCACGTGTGGACCTGTGAAGTGTATACATGCACATGCACAAATACATCAGCTCTGCTGGAATTACACTAAAAGCTCGTATTTCTCTCTGGTCATTCAGTTGCTATACTTGATAAAATAATAATATTGGCTTATAATTGAACAGTTTTCAAAACATATTCACATTATCTCATTAACTTTTTTGAGTAGTCTCATGAAAGAAGGTATTCTAAATCTACAGATGAAGAAATTCAGGCTTGCCCATGAAGACACAAGATATAAAAGTCTGGCTTCAAATCCAGGGCTGCATATCCCAGGTCAGTGCCCATTTCATGGACCTAAGGAGTCTCTTAAAGACCAGACTGTTCTTAACTGTAATTTGCCAACTACCAGGTCTTCTATCCCAGCTACTCGCCGTATCAGAAGACCTTGTCTACTAGGATGTGCTGTCGCTGATTCTGGTGGAAACACTGAATAGCTAAATTCACCATACTTAGTAACCTCATCGCAAGGTCATTGGCCATCTATCTTCCCCCTTAGTTCCTCTTTCCAAGCTCTGCTTTCTCTTTTCTGATCTTCACTCTTCCTTTTCTCTCTCTCCATTGGGCTCTATAGACAATCACTTCCATGTCAAATAAAGTTTCCTATACCTTCAAACACTGTCTAAAGATACTTTCTTCATCTTTGCTTAACTCACACTTGGCTTTTCCCCAAGGACACCACTTCCTCTGAAACTTTTAGAAAAGAAGAATGAATGTATCATGAGCTCTGTCTTCAGGTAGGGAATATTTTATCTGGAATCATTATCATATAAACAAAATAAAGGTCACATAATGTAAAAATATCATAAGTTTATACAATATGCATTTGGACTTTATGATATTAGGTTGAGCAGAAATTATTATTTTCATTTGGCAGATGAAAAATCTTAGGATAACAAAGACAGCATAACTCAAATAAGGTGAAATAGTAGTTAACGGCGGAACTATTGTTTCTCTGTTTTCACTGTCATCATTTTTAGTGAGAGAATTAAGAAATACTTCTGGGACAAGAACCATCACATTTTTCTCTTCTCCAATTAATCAGCATCTATTTGTCAACAAATATTTAATTTCTAATCAGCTACATTTTAAAAGTCTAGTTATATAGTACTAGGAAATAAACCAAGGTCTATAAGCTTTTTATCTGCAAATGGTCAAATAGTAAATAGGCTTTGTGGGACCATATAGTTTCAATAACAACTACTTGCCTCAACCATTGAAGTTGAAAAGGAGCCACAGACTCTATGTAAATGAATGGGCATGACTATGTCTAAATAAAACTTTATTTTTTGAAAGTATGTGGGCAGCTGGATTTGGCCCACAGGCCATAACTTGTGGACCCGTGCAATAGATTGCTATAGATGGGTAGGAACAGGGAGGAGGTGGTAGCGTAAAGGGTAGAAGACGGGCATGGAAGTTTCTACCAGGCTAGTTTGGATAATCATACATGTTTACCAAATAATGTAAAGCAACCTACCAACAGATGCAGAATGATATCCTATCAGACTAGACATCCAAGTGGGCATGAGGGACAGCTAGAAAGTTTTGCTTTCAAATCAGTACTACAGGGGCCTCTCCATTATGTCGGAATGGAAGAAAATGCACGTTTAAATGTTGATTAATTGCCTCCTGAATTCCAGACATTGGTTAGGGCACTTTAAATATAATGTTTCTTTATTCTTATAATAACCTATTAAAGAGAGCATTATAATCTTTATTTTAAAGATGAGAAGCAAAAGCTCAGAGAAGTTACATAACTTGACACTACTAACAATTGAGAGAACCAAGATTTAGAATCAGCTCTCTTTGCTATGCAAAATTTTATTTCTTCTATGACCAAAAATAATCTAAAAACCTAAAGCCCCCTACTGTGACCATAGGAGTAATTTGCCTTCACCTTCCATTACAATGTGCTACTTGATATAAAACAGCTAATTAGAAAAATATGCTCTTTTCTTTCCTACCTCCTCCAACCCCAGTAAGGAGCACTTGCAAAGATGTTAATAAGGATATACGACAGGCATAATCAAAGCTCTTGAGCTCTCTATAGCTCCAGTGCTCAACACCAGAGGGATAAAGTGGGCATACAGTTGATTTAGTCTTACTAACTTCTAATTTTTTCAAAATAAATATTGAAATATAATTATCACATGTGGTAGCTAATATTGCTCTGCAAATTAATAATAGTGATTGATGAAATACTTTCTTTGCGTAGAAAAACTGAGCTTCTACTTGCATAACAATGCATTTCCAAAAAGTTGGCACAAATTACTTAACGCAAATCACATTTCAGTGTAACAGGCTTCATCAAGGGACATCCAATGGCATTTTTAAAGCAGAAAATCTTTCACTCATGCAAATAAGCATCCTTTAATTTACTTGTTTTACTAGAATATTGTTTTGTATACCAGGGCTTCTCAAAACAAGGTTTATTTAAAAACCAGTGTGTTTAAATAAAAGTACAATGGAGAGATAGAAACATACTATTAAAGCTTCTTAACAGAATTATTTTGACTTCTTTGTAGGAAATTTTTGTGTTAACTTTGAAGAATATGCAGAAAGGAATAAATATCATATTACATTTTCAGAAGAGGCTGGTCAAAATTATAATTTTTATCTTAAGTATTGTCATCTAAATAGGCTAGTCTATAATTATTTGGATATTAGAGAAACTTGGTGTAACAACACCCTGCATTTACATCCAAAGATAAGACATCAACATTAGATAATCCAATAGAGTTGTAAAATCTATTAATTGAAAAGAGCAGGAGACATTTTTCTTGTTAGTTTCAGACTCATTTGTTGTTACTTGGAAAAATATGCCAACAGCTGAAAAGTGCTGAATTTGCCCTTTTTTAAAATTGGGTTCAAACAACACATTGTTATCTAAATGATAATCCCAAGTCCTTGATAGTATTAATAAACAAACTTTTAAAAATATAATTATAAGTAATTGATCCCATGCCAAAAATATGTCACTGGTGTATAAATTAGCATGAACATATGTTAATGCATAATTCACCATTTGCAACAGGGCTTTGTTGAAAAATTGATGAAAATTCATGAAAGACCCTTTCTAGATTAAGTTACCCAATAAACAAGTAACCAGAGGCATTCACAATGTAGAGAGTTGATACAGCTTTTGAAATTAGCTTTTGTGCATTTTGTAGAATTATTATAAGATATATTTAAACTTCTCATCAACAATTTTATTACTTTGAATCACAAATATCTACATTTAAGTACGAAATTTGAAGGGATTGTATGGTCATCTAGTCCAAGTTTACCAATCTGTGCTCCATGAACCATTTGCATCAGAGCAACTTATGTGCTTATTAAAAATATTCTTTATCCTGGCCCGCACCTAGCATGCCAGAATCACAATGTCTGATGGGAAGCCTAGAAATCTATGTTTTCTCCCAAACACTTCAGTGGGTCTTATTTATTGTAAAGCTGATATTCAATCATACAGAGTCTACAAATGAGAAACGCAGGCCCAGTTCACTTGAGTCACCTAAAAACTAATGGCAGATCTGGGAGTAAAACCTATGTTTCCTTATCCTAATCCAGTGTTCTCTGTTTATGTTTCAGAGAATAGTAAGCAAGTAAGAATGACAAATGAACTGTACATGAGAGCAAATGATCATTCCATACCAATGTCACCAGAATAATTTTAGCCAGTGGCCACAGCTAACACATGATTACTACAGCTAGTTTCCATTTCTACTGTGGTGCCAGAATTTCCTTTCTCACAGATCCACAACGAATAGCACATCTAACTGCATCTTGACTGTGTAAATTGAGAAGGAAGTATTAATTCTCTCTTGAGGCAGAACATAATAAAATACCTCTGATCAAAATTTACCTTGAGACGGCGAATACTATGGATAAACAAATTCCTCCTTGGAATAGATAAACACATTTTATTTAATGACTATACATTCATCTAGCTACCAACCAGTCATTTATACCCAAAGTATAATCTTTTTTTTTCAGAATAGACCCTATCTTTTGAAGGGTGGTTACAATTGCAATGCAATGATAAAGTGGCCCTTGGGACAGGCTTGGAGTAGGGTCACCTATTTAGCAAATAAAAATAGGATACTCTTAATATAAGTAACTACAGCAATATGCAATATTTGCTGTTTTTCTAAAATTCAAATTTAACTGGGCATCTTATATTTTATGTGGCAACCTTAGCTTGGAGAAAGAAAATAAGAGGGCTTTTTGGGAGGGTGGTGTTAGTCCTGGATTGGGGCGGGGACAAATCAGGGAATTTGGTGTAACCCTTGGGCTGCACTCAGATACTGTACCACGGAGAGCACAGGAGGAAGCATTGCTCAGCTTGGCTATTTTTTTTAATGTTGGGCATGTCTGGCATTTCCATGGCATGTCTAGAACTAGACAAAATACCTGTGAAAATTTATGAATCAAATAAATATGATGTTGTAGAAATGGTAGGACTATGCAAATGTAGACACTGCCATGGATGTGTCTGTAGATAATTATCCCTGAATAATATAACACTATGTCTTAATCTTGAATATTGCCTTATAATTATTGAGTCATTTCATTATATCTCTCTTAATTTTCTAAGTCATCATTTTCTTAAAATTTAGGAATTTCTATTCTGTTACTCTTTATAAAGTAAGCTTGCAGAAAATGTGTACTGAATAAGATTGCGGACTGAGGGTTTTTTTAGGCATGATAGATTTTGTCTAAATTATTCATTTATTCATTAATTCTTCCAACAAATATTTATTGAGTGCCACCTTACCTGCAATTTGCCTTAGCTGGAGAGGCAGTATTAGGATGAGAGATAGAAATGCAGCTACTAATCAATATGAAGCTTTATGTCACCTTTAGTCAACATAGAAGAAAAAAACTATCATTTATTAATAAACAATCCATGGGGCAAACGATTCACCTTTTTCAGTTTAGTTTTATAATTATGATAAGGTCCTCAAATAGTGTAACCGAGATTCCTGTGTATCTTTCCCAAACTGAAGATAAACACTGAGTTTATGTACAGGATGAGTCCTTAAGCCTTTTTCGTACGCTGGATGTTTGTGCACCCCACCCCTCCAAATTAATATGTTGAAGCCCTTACTCCCAAGGTGATGATATTTGGAAATGGGGTTTCTGGGAGGGTTAGATGAGTTCATATAAATGAGGGCCTCATGATGGGATTAGTTGAGAAAAGACCATGTGGGTGCATAGTAGGAAGGTGGCCATCTGTAAGCCAGGAAGAGAACCCTCACTAGAAACTGAACCTGCCAGTCCTTGATCTGAGATTTTTCAGCCTCCAGAACTGAGAAAATAAATTTTTGTTGTTTAAACCACCCAGTCCATAGTATTTTGTTATGGTAGCCCTAGCTAAGACAGACTTAAATTATTCAAGCTACAAGGCTTAATATGAACCTCAATTGAATCTATTTGACCCCCAGGTTGACATACAAGTTGAGTTCTTTCCAAAATATTTTATTATATTTGACTCAACATAAATTTAGTTAAATCTCAAAGAAAAATACTTATAAATCAAATATGCAATTTTTTTCAAAGACAGAGCATCACAGTCTGAATGTACACATGTGAAATGAAGAATATGGAGAATGTCTTTTAAACAAAACTAAGTCCCTCAAGAGACCTTTTGGCCTGAAATATATTACCATATATACTTTTGGCCTGAAAAATACATTATCTGTCCCCCCAAGTTTGCACAATTAAACAGAACGTAAAACTACTTGATAGAAAGGCACATAGTAATTCCCCAAACTGCATGTAAGGCCAAAGAATTTGTTCACAGGTTTTGATCACAGCAAATTCAACTCACACATGAAAATAACAACAGCTAAATTGGAAAAAAAAATCTATTATTGTAAGGCACTTTAAACTAAAGTATTATAAAAGAGGAATAATATTTTGATTCTCTGACCCTTAAAATTATTAGGAAATTCTAAATGAAAGGAATCATTGCCTATATTTCAAAATTAAAAGACAGTGGTTCATAATAGGTATTTATTAGAAGGTATTTTAAACCCAAACCAAAAGACCGTAATTATCACAGGGACAAAATCACACATAAAACAACTGGGTCAGTCAGTAGGCTACCTTCTCTTTCCAAATCAGGGGTGGTGTGAAGGGTTTTTAAAGTTTGGCCGACCCACAGATTTCTTCTCTAGCAGCATTATCCACCAACTTGGAAATCTCTAGAAAACGCCACCATCAGTATCATTCCATTTAGTGATCAACAATGGTTTCCACACAGCCATAGTTAAAATGTCTACGTATTACCAGAAAAGCTCCTGTAACAGGATGGACAGGTATGAAAAAGGAAATGGTTAGGTACATTAACATAAATTTATGGGCTATAGTAGCAACCACTTAGCCACAGGGTCCGGCACACCTGTCCTAGGAGTGACCAGCTGCAGAAAATTTCTTGACAATTCAGAAGTCTCCTCTCAGCCTTAGGTGCTTGTAGGAGGATCATGGAGCTGTCATTGTGGAGGGCAGCACTGGGGAGTCATTCTTTGGAGGCCTTGAGTGTGGAGCAGCTTGGAGGTGTTGGTTTAGGAAGAGACCCTTGGATGACTGGTACTTAAGTAGGCTTTGGGTGAAAGCAAAATTAAGGCAAATCAATGTAGCTCCTCCTCTGCCTCTAGTAATATTCTTTTTGTAAACAACTTGACATTAAATAAGTAAGCTTTAGCTTTGAGATATAATTGGAGGAAAAGCCAGGAGAGGGGAGGATATAGCCTGCATTTTCCTCCCTGTCTGCCGACCCACCTTTTCCCTCTCTCACTATGTCTTTGCTCAGACAAAGCATCACAGTTCATTGTAAGTTCTTCGTCTCCAAGCAGCCCCCACTTTCAATGGCAATTAGCCGGATGTCTGCCATCCTACTATTTCCATTCTCAGTTCAGCATTAGCTAGTTGTGGTATGAAAAGAACAGAGGTGGATCCCACCAGGGCTCCACTTTATAAACCTGCAAGAAGCCCAATGTGGAGCCAAAAGATTCACAACGAAGAGGCAAATGTATCCAAATCCTCTCTTTCCCATCCTTCCCTTGTAAGTTTGCTTTACCTGTTCCTTTCTCACCTGTCCCCAACCCATCGCCTGCCCTGGGTCTCCTTGCAACTCACTCAGAGATCCCAAATAGTAAAGCTAGTGGAGATGAACTATTTCAATCCCAGTAGTACAACTGAACTATGACATGTGTCTTTTTAAAATACAGCATCTTTTCTTCTCCTGTATCAGCAAAATCTGCACATAAGCATCCATTCCCTGGGGCCCTTAATTCTCCCATCAGCTTCTTTTAAAATATTTATATAAATAAAAAATGTTCCCACTGCACTGCAGTTCACATTTAACAAAGTCCCCTTCTTGGGGCATACAAGACCTTACTTTACGAGCAAAACCCAAACACAGAAAGCAAAAACTTTGGAAAGCTATAGGCTGAGCTTCGGAAAGGCATAAGCCAATACAAGGTCATTTCCCAATCTGGCAGGTATATTCTTGAGCTCTCCCACATACGTGCATTTTTCCAAAGGTATGTAGAGCTAATAAATAGGAAAGTTGTCATTCAGAAAGATTTAATCATCAGAGGAGGAAACCTTTCTACATATTTTCATCTGTTACCAAAATATTTAATTAGCAAGATGGGTTTTCATCAACCTACTGAACTGCTTTAGTTCAGGGGACATGGTTAGAATTCTCTGGCCTTCATTTGGGGTCACAAATTAATCAGTACCTCAAATGTTTAGACAGGTGATTAATCTGTTCGAGAGAAAAGTAAGGCGGGAGGAACCCCAGGCCAGCATGTAGGGGCAGGTAGACATTTTCTTAAAAGCAAATAAAACAAAAGCACACAATAAAGATCCAGTGGTTTTTCTCTCCCTAGGCCTTGTTGTCAACCATTCTCAGTTTACGAGTAAAGAACGGTTTTAGAAATTGCCAGGCTGTTCACTTTGCAGGTGTGCACATACGCACAAAAGCAGGACGAGAGAAAGTGAGAACAGAGAGTGAGAACTGAAACAAATATATGTCACGCAGAGTTCTTTTCACTTGTATTTAGTTCCACCTGCTGCCCTGCACTTTTTCTAAGGCTAGCACGGTTTGGTTTTGTTTTCTAAAATGCACCAAGGCAGAAAGATTTCAGCATTACTCTTCTGGATACCCATCCCTAAACTGAAGAATCTCAGAGCAAACTACACAAGGAGTAATTGACGCTTTCTCCTACGCAAATCTGCTCTATCCAAGTTGTTGATATTTTCATCCCACTTTTTTTTCTATGTATTTCTCTTGTTTTGAAGGCAGTGTCCTCCTTCATGTAAAGATATCTTTATCTACAAGGTCCAACTCTGGGTTCCACCTTTCCTTGGGAAGTCTACCCTGATCACTCCCAGCACATGGCCACAGCTTTGTCTTGTGAAATCTCAGACCTAGAGGGCACAGACTTCATCTCCTCCTCCTCAGACTCCTACTCTCCTAGCCTATGCACTCAAACCCTACAGATGACCAGGAATTATTTGTATTAATATACAGATAAGAAAGTTTACTATCTCTAGAAGTATTACTTTTTTTTTTTCCAATTTGAAGAGTCAAGGATTTATTAAGGCAATTAGTACCGCACTTTGAGGAAAAAACAATGCCACCATCTGGAACAAGAACAAATGGAGGAGAACACAAGAATGTACTTAACAACACGGCTCGTAGTAGCAAAAACTAAAGGAAAAAATATCCATCAACAATGAAGTAAATTTTAGTGTCATAATTCAAAAAAATACTTTGCAGTAATGAGAATGAATGAACTAAAAGCAGTCAACAGCTGGATAAACCCAGACCCCAGACTTTATGTATTTTATGATCCCATTGATATAAAGTCCCCAAATAAACACATTAATTTATGCTGCTAAACTGTTTTCCAGAGTGGCTCTTCCATTTTACACATCACCAGCAACATATGAGCAATCTAGTTTCTCTGCATCCTCACAAGCATTTGGAGTTGTCACTATTTTTTATCGTAGCCATTCTGTTAGGTGTGTAGTGATATCATATTGTGGCTTCAATTTGTATTTACCTAATGACTAGTGATGTTCATTGGTATCTGTCACATGTATATCCTTTTCATTTTATTTACCAGTTTTCTAACGGGATTGTTTGTTTTCAATGTCGAGTTTTAAGAGTTTCTTATATACTCTAGATACTAGTTCTTTCTAAGAAAGGTGGTTTGAAAATATTTTTTCAGAAGTTGAAAAGACACTTTGTAGCTTGCCTTTTCTGCCTCTTCACAGGGTCTTTCACAAAGGACAAGGTTTTAATTTTGATGCTGTCCAATGACTCAATTTTTCCTTCCATGGATTGTTCTCTTGGTGTATGAGAACTCTTAGCTTAACTGGGAATTCTAGATTCTAGAGATATTACCCTAAGGTTTTCTTTTCTTTCTTCTTTTTACATTTTACATGTAAGAATATGGCCTATTTTGAGTTCATTTTTTTGGGTAAGGTGTAGGTTGAGGTTCATTTCTTATTTTTTTAATTTTTTTGCCTATAGATCCACAATTGCTCTAGCATCATTTGTTGAAAAGTTTATCTTTCCTCCATTGAATTAATTTTATACTTTTGTCAAAAATTAGTTAAGCATATTTATATGGGTTTATTTCTGGATCATCTATTCTGTTCCATTATTCTATATGTCTGTTTCTGTGCCAATACCACACTGTCTTTCCTGACTATTTTTGTGGGTAAGTCCATGAGATATACTGGTCTGTAGTTTTTATTTTTTTACTGTGTTTGGATTTGACAGCAGGGAAATACTAGCCTCATAAAATGAAATAAAAAAGATTCTCTCTTCTTCTGTTTTCTGGAAGAGATTATTTGTTTTATATTTTTTATAATATATTAGTACATGATAAATAAATATACATAGATTGAAAGTTCATGTTCAAACATATTCACTGATGGGGTTCAGTATCACTGAAGTTTAGAGACTCTAAATAATGGCACTATTTCTACTTATTTTTTATCAAACCACTTAGTTTGTAGAGTTTTGATCTTCTCACATCCCATTTGAATGATAATGAACCAATCACATTTGTATTTCTAGTCTTATGCCTGGAAAATTTGAAAGGCATATGGAAAATTATACTCAGGTGATAACATACTCATTTGATAATGAGAAGCAACAGTTTTTTTTTTTGTTTTTCTTTTAAAGGTGCACAGCTCACATTTTAAGGAGACAAATAAATACTCTCATGCATACAAATAAAACCAATCACATTTTCAAGTCTCTAACCCAGTGGCAATTTTTTATCCCCCACAGGGGATATTTGACAATGCCGGAGATATTCTTTGGTTGTCAGAAAACTGTGAGAGGGAGGAGTCTGTCCTACTGGCATCCAGTGGACAGAGGTCAAAGATGCTATTAAACATCCTGTAATGCCCAAGGTATCACCTCACAAGAAAGAATTATCTGGCCACTAATATCAATAATGCGGAGGTTAAAAAATACTGTCTAAGAAACCCTGAATCTTTAATAAATCCAAAATATAACTTCATATTGCCCTCTCCCTCCATAGTGTTTATGTGTGTGTGTGTGTGTGTGTGTGTGTAGAAAAAGAGAGAGATGATTTTATCAAAGAGTAACTAAATGGGTACCATATTTTGTTATGAGAACAGTTCAACTCTTAGGAAAATTTTCTTTAATAGATTAGAAATACTTTTAAATGCTAAACTATCTTATGGAAGTAAGAAATTTATCTGATAAAACCAAAAAGAAAGAAAGAAATAGGAACAGTTGGTGTCTGCAGCTTGTGAAGGTAGAACATTACAAAACAATTACGGTGTGATGGAGTGTCTCCTTTAGGTTACTTCTCGCCATCTTGACCTTCTGCTGCAGCACTTCTCTGTTAAGCAAAGTGAAACAAACCTCTAAAGACTTCTGCTGGACATTTGTAGACTCTGATTGGGAAGTTAACAGGGAAATGAGGAGCACAGAACCCACTGATAATCTTGAGTAGAGTCTGACAACCTAAACACCATGTAGTGTTGGAGGAAAGAGCCCTGGTTTTAGAGCCAGAAGTCCTTGGTTTGCATTCTGACTCTCTTATCTGTTAGCTCTTGATCATCAATAAATAACATAAATTTATTAAGTATTCAACAAATATCATTTTAAATCATACCTAACTGCCTTCTAATGGGGAAAGGAATATTTATGTCAAAGGTTTGCTTAAAGAATAAATAATAATTACATAATTCCATGATGCCTAATATAAACGAGGAACCATTCTAAGAGCTTTATATGTATATCAACTCTTATAGCCCTTTGACATAGGAACAAGGATGAACCCCATTTAACAGAGGAGGAATTGAATCACAGAGAGATTAAGTTATAGATCTAAGATCACACTGCCAATAAGTGATGGATCCAGGATGGACATCCAGAAAGTTGTGTTCCATAGTCTGGGAAATTGCATTGCCAAATACAAAAGTAAGAAGCAAATGTAAGGTGTTAGAGAATTCTTAGGGGAAAAAAAAACAAAATTAATCATTCATGACTTCCTTCTTTACAAGCAACTATCCTTTCTTCCTTGGATAACTATGATAGCCCCTAAGTGATTTTCTACTTCTTTCTGGTTCCACCTATAGTCTTTCAACCCAGAGCAGCAAGAATAATTCTTTCAGGGATCACAGGGATCACAGGCCCACAAGGATCTATGTTTTCTACTATTTGCTCTCTCTCCATTTCTACCTACTATCTTCATTTCTTTGCTCTACTTTGGCCACACAGGCCTTCCTGATATTTCTTAAATGAACCAAAAACATTCTAGCTTCAGAGTATTTGTGTTTTGCACCCTAAGCACTCTTTTTTCAGACACCACATCTAAGACAAGTCATCCTGGACCAGCCACTGCATTCACACCAGTGACCACTGTCAATCTCTATCCCTTTGTCATGCCTTAATGCTATACTATGCATTTACTTGTTTATAATCTGTATCTTTTACTAAAATGGAAGCTCTGTAAGGATAGGGCTTCTGCTTATGGGAAGTATTACTGAATCCTTAGTGCCTACAATTTTTAGCCAGCATATAGTAGATGTTCAAGAAATACAACAATGAATTTTGAATGCATGACATCCAGAAACAACTAAAATGTAATAGAACATACATATCAAATTTGAATTAAAATTTAAAATCCAAAAATATTTTATTACAGTTTAAGAACTAGCTAAATGAAGCAAGGAAAGAAGATCAGTAAGTGAGAAGTTAAAAGCAGGTGTCCGGGATACTGAACACAGCCTTTGTAGTAAGAGGTAGCGTGATTATGTGGCGGAGGAAAGCAGGCGGGAAGTGATGGCCACATTCACTTAGATCGTGACACTAAGATGAGATGATTTTCCCAGTAAAAAGCAACAGCTAAGGAGGGAGTCTAGATGGAAGACCAGGCCACAGGAATGGCAAATGTATGTACAAAAGGCTAAGATGAAGAAACCAAAATAACAAAATAGAGCAAGTCTTAAGTCCCTACTTTACTGTACACATTATCATAATGCTGACATCAGCCTCCCTCAGGGAGGGGGAGCTTCTTTTGGGTAAGGTAAGAATAGTAACTTAGACTTCCTGTATCCTCCTGAGTGGCCGACATTGTCAAATGGGAGCTTTCTTTATGTTATTCAGTTTCATGAAAAGCAGAAGTATTATACGTCATGTAAACAAATTAAAACAAACCAAACATATCACACCCTTTCGATGGCTTCCTGAAGCTCTTCTTAAATTCAGAAGAACATGTAAACAATAGGAAAGAAAATAGCATGTCAGTAATGGGAAAGCCATTCCTGAAAGAGAAACTCTCTGTGTTCTGGCCCAGATATATTTCTGATTAATTCTAACACTTTAAGTAAATTAGTTAATATCAGTGTGCCCCATTCAATTTGTATGTGAGATTAAAATGTTGTAAGATTAAAATTTAGGTGAACTCTCAAGCCGAATTTCCAACCTTGGAACTATTGACATTTGGTGCTGGATAATTCTGTATCGTGGAAGCTGTCTTGTGCATTGTAGGAGGTTCAGCAGCAACTCTAGCTTCTATCTATTAGATACCAGCAGCATCCCTCTGACCCTCAGGTCCTGACTTAAAAACATCTGTAGACATTGCTAAATGTTCCCTGGGTAGTACAGTCACAGCATCCCTCCTTTTGAAAACCATTGCTTTATATTTTGGGTATACTATTTTCTTTTCCACATTGAAAAGTTGCACATCTCAAATTAGGGAATCACTTTCTTCCCTTCTTTAGAATTATTTTCTAGAGCTTCTATCTACATTGTTTTCCCTATAAAACCAGCCCATAAGGTCTCTCTCTAGACAATCTAGTTAAAGACCTGGTCTGTTGTATTCACCTTGAAAAACTTGGAGACAAATTATTTGTTTAACCTCTAGCTGTGCCAGGAAAATTAATTCTGTCATTTCAGTTCCCATCATTACCACCTAATCCAAGAAAAGCCTCTACCCTCTTCTAGCCATTTTTCATTTGTAAGTTTAGTAAACAGGTGCATTCCATTGATAATTCTCTGAGAGATCATTTGAGATCAGAGACAATTTAACCACACAAAAGATACAATAGGAAATTATCTCCTTGGGGCACCTTCAGAAATTCTGGGAAGATCCTCTCTTGCTCAGAAATAGTATTCTAGGACAGATTGATGACATTTCTAGTAGAGTATATTCCCTATGATAAGGGCACAAAAAGCTGTTTCACAAAAAATATACTGTAGTTGCAGTCCATGGCATTCACTGTCTTAACCAAAAGTTGCATCAGTTCATTCTCCACGGCTTAGGAAGGAAGATGGATCCCAGAGTCAGGAAGGAGTGGGAAGAGGGCACCACGTGACTGGGGTGGTGGGTGAGGAGGCATTTTCCAGGCAGACGGGGCACTAAATGCAAGGTCTAAGGGGTAACGCAGATTGGTCAAGCCCAAATTCATCAGCATCAGCTAGGCTAGGCAAGGAAAACAGCATTGTGGGGGATCCAAAGTTACTATCTACAAAGAAGGGAGGCAGGCTGCCACTTATCTTACAGGCATAGATGTCTATAAGGACCCGAACCTGTGGAGCGCTGCAGTCGACGCCATTAGAAGATGGCGCTGAGCACCAAACAACTTTGAGGTAAACATCAGTTGAGCGCATGCGCCAGCAGAGGAACGCCTTTCTTGGGGAGGACCCTAAGGGCATGTCCAATCACAGTT
>CAUYSK010059760.1:0-84021 GCA_963575035.1 Avahi laniger | reverse complement strand
GGCATGGTGGCTCATGCCTGTAGTCTCAGCTACCTGGGAGATTGAGGCAGGAGGATCACTTGAGCCCAGGAGTTTGAGGTTGCTGTGAGCTAGGCTGATGCCACGGCACTCTAGCCCAGGCGAAAGAGTGAGACACTGTCTCAAAAAAAAAATATATATATATACATATATATCACGATACAGATGAACATCAAAGACACACTAAGTGAAAGAAGCCAGACAAAAATTTACATATCACATGATTCTGAGGGCTGAACTCTGACCTTTTTTCTTTTGCCCAGATTCCTATCTAAGAGGCCTGGTGAGTCATGCCCACAAACAATAAAATCTCACTGAATGGATTTTATTAACCTGGCTTAATGTGATTTACTTTCCAACCTGATTGTGGTATAGCATCATGTGACAGATCACTTTATCTTACCTCAAGCATTCTAGCAGACCCTGATCTTAACTCAAGCATTCCCTTCTCCTGTCTCCTTTAGACAAAGCTTAACTCTTTCAACCAATTGCCAACTAAAGAATCTCTAAAACCCTCCTATGACTTAGAAGCCCCTGCTTTGAGAAGTCCTGCCTTTTGGGGCCGAACTAATGTATACCTTCCATGTATTGATTTACGGTTTTTCCGGTAATTCCTGTCTCCATGAATATATAAAACCGAACTGTAACCTGGCCACCTTGGGCTCATTTTCTCAAGACCTCTTGAGAGCTTGGTCCTCGGGCCACAGTCACATACATTTGGTTCAGAATAAACCTCTTTAAATTATTTTACAGAGTTTGGGTTTTTCCATCGACAATTCCATTTGTATGAAATTCTAGAAAAGATAAAATCACATTAACAAAGCATGTCAGTGGTTATATGGAGCAAAGAGCTGGGGGAGGGGAGTGACTGCAAAAGTACATAAGGGAACATTCTGGAGTAATGGAAATGCTCTATATCTTGCTAGTGGTTACATGGCTGTATGCCAAAACTCGTCAAAGTATACAATTAAAACGGGTGAACTGTATGTAAATTATACGTCAAAAAGTATAACTTTACCTTTAAAAAGATAAAAGGTAAAACCACTTAAAGAATAAAAATAGAATATACAACTCTAACCATTGTGGGGAGGTACGGGGTGAGATGGAGTTTTCAGCTCCAAGGAGTTGAGTTCTCTGTCTCTCCTGCATGCTCGGTCCCATGGACTTTGCCTCCTACTTCAGCAACTGATTCCTAGGCCACGACACGGACTTCGACATTGCCAAGAACCATCCACGTTTGAAATCTTAAGACTTTACGGTCTTGTTCTCTTCCCAACTATTCTCCCTTGCCCTGTGTGTACTTGCTCTTTAACCTGTAGTTCTTTCAGATCTCTAGTTCCCCAAATGTTTCCCTTTCCCCATTGTGAACTTCCAGGGCAGCACTAGAAACAGAAATATATTACAAACTACATATGTAATTTAAAATATTCTAGTAGCTATGGTTTGAAAAGTCGAAGGAAATATATATGATTAATTTTCATAATATATTTTATTTAACCCAATATAGACAAAACATCTTTTCTGTGTGTAATTAATGTAAAAAATTTTATCAATGAGATATTTTACATTAATTTTTTTGCATGAAGTCTTTGAAATCCTGTGTGTATTTTACATTTATAGCACATCCCTATTCACACTAACCACTTCTTAAGTGCTCAATGGCCACACATGTCACGTGGCTACATGTGGGTTGGTGCCAGTCTAGACTTCACCTCCTTCACAGAGATATTCAGCCTAGATACCAAACGTGTCACTTCAACCATCCTTATACCAGCAACATTAAACTCTCTCTTATCAGCATATTTCTGTTTTTCTTATCTGCATAATCTCAGTTTTGGATTTATCCAAGTCTCTCGCTGCTACAGATGTTGACACAGTACCCATTGGCATCACCTCCGAGCAGCTCAATAGACTTTGTCCACCTGAGCTTCCTCTCATATTGTGACAATAATAACCAAAACTTCACTACTCAGAATTTGATTGTATGTGACTAATAAACATAAAAATTCGACTAAAAACTAAATTCTCCTCAAGATTTCTACCCCAACACCCTCTCTATAGATGACCTAATTTTCTTTTTCTCTTTTTTTTTTTTTTGAGACAGGGTCTCACTCTGTCACCCTGGCCAGAGTGCAGTGGTGTGATCATAGCTCACTGCAACCTCCAACTCTTGGCCTCAAGTGATCCTCCCGCCTCAGCCTCCCAAAGTGCTGGGATTACAGGCATGAGCCACTGCACCTGGTGAGATGACTTAATTTTCTATTTTATAGAACAAATTGAGGCTCTCAACATTCCTTTCCTTCTATAATATTATCTTCATCCATACACATTCTCATCTCCTCCTCCTTTCTAAGAAGCAAATCTGTCTGTCCCTCATCTAGTCCAAGGCTACTTGTTTCACGGGGCTCCAAAAACTATCCCTTCAGTCCCACCTAGACATTTCTCGTTCCCTCTGCCTCTAGTATTTTCATGCTTTCTCTCTTTCCACTGGTTTATTATCCCTCAACATAAAAAATCATACCTACAATTTCCCTGTTAATAAAATACTCTCACAATCTTGCAATTCCCTCTACCCAGTCATCACCCTCTCTTCTTCCTTTCGTGGCGAAGTTTCTTAAAAGTACCCTACACTCCTTGGCGCCTCTGACCATCCCACCTCAACCACTGTAGTCTGGTTTCTCCCCAACACATCATGACCACCACGTTGTTAAATCCAATGAGTCCTCTTCAATTTTAACTGTCAGCTTCGAGCATAAGCACTGCTTATGGCTACAATATCTCTCTTTCTGACCTTGCTGCAGTGTTGTAGTAATGAGCTAGACTCCAAAATCATACTACCTGGATTCTAATTCTGGTTCTACCACTTACTGGTGTGGGTCCTGAGGCACATAACTTAACCTCTCTGTGCCTCAGAGGTAATAATTGTACCTACTTTTAGGGTTGTTTTGAGGTTTAAATGAGTTAATAGTTAACACTTATCTGGTCCTAATCTAAGCACTTTACATGTATTAATTCATTTAAAATAGTATCCAACCCTTTGTAACGCGTATGTGTTGTCTACAATAAGAGCATTTCGTTATTTCTGGCTATTATCCAGTTTAGAAGCTCCCCTGGCTGGGTATCCACAGCTTGGCAACAGCTGCATAGGAAAGGGGCCAGACCTTCTCTCACTGTTCCCTGTCCCTGACCCTCACCAGTCTATGCTTGCTGCGATATGGGTTGAATTGTCCACCCTCCTCTCCCCAAAAGATGTGCTGGAGTCCTAATGTGCAGTACCTCACAATGTGATCTTATTTGGAAACAGGGTTGTTGTAGATGTAATTAGTTAAGACGAGGATTAGGGTGGGCCCCCAATCTGATATGACTGGTGTCCTCATAAAAAGGGGAAACTTAGACTCAAGGACAGCACCCAGGAAGGAAACATAATGTGAAGAGACACAGGGAGAAGGTGGCCACACGCAAGTCAAGGAAAGAGACCTGGGACAGATGTTTCTCTCCCAGCCCTCAGAAGGAATCAACACTGTGAACACCTTTATTTTGGACTTCTAGCCTCCAGAACTGTGACACAATAAATTTGTTTGTTTAAGCCATCCAGTTTGTAGTACTTTGTTATAGCAGCCTTAGCAAACTAATACATCGATGGGACACAGGGAGGAATCCTTTCATGATTGTCAACATTGAGTGAGAAAAAAAGAGTTGGGCACCTTTGTCACCTTCTCCTCTGATGCTGTTATTAACTTAAGGTGATTGAAATCTGTGCCCATTGCTCAATTCTTAGGAGTAGTAGTCCACAGGAATGCAAGTTATAGCAGCATTCTGGGTACAGGCTTGTGGAGTAGTTTTGCTGTTGTTTGTTTCCACTTAAAAGCAGTCTTTTTTTTTATTGAGTGCAGATGTTGCAAATGTTGACCATTTGTAACATTATACTCCAGAGTCCCTACTGTTATCACCACATTACAGAGCCAGTGGAAGAAAGCCAACCAGCTGACCAGAGCAAGGCCAGCTGTGGCTAAGTGTGGAGGGCAGAGTAATACTTTCCCATCTCCACTCTCCAAAGTGGCCACTTCCTGCTCCCTGGAACCTGTGCATTTGTTCCCTCACGTGGCAAAAGGGAATTAAGTTGCACTTTTGCAACTGCCTGACTGCACAATGGCTTGCTGATGCTGCAGACAAAATTGTTGCCTCTTATGAAAAGGACTTTATGGTGAGTATTGAGCTTTTTCCAAATTCCTGAATCAAGGACTTTTGCCTAGAAACCAATGAACTGATATGATAACCCTTTACCACCAAGCAAAATAGTAGGTCACGAATGAGCTAATGAGTACTAACTTCCCTTTATTTCCTTTAAAAACCACACCCAAAACAGCTGGTCAGGACACAACTTCATATGCTTCTGGAATCAGTGCTCCTCGATTTGCAATTCTGAGACCACTAGGAAACCTCTTTATTTGGATTTCAGTCTCTGTGACTCTCTGGTTGACACTTGTTATAGTGAACACATTCAGCACTTACAAGTAAAATATGACTAGATATGTTCACAATAATCCTGTAAGCGAGGTACTGTATTTTTACACAGAGAAGTTTAGTTACTTTGCTGTATTAGTTTCCTATTGCTGGTGTCACAAACTATCACAAACGTAGTGGCTTAAAACAACACAAACTTATTACCACAAAGTTCTGAAGGTCAGAAATCCGCAGTAGATCACACTGGGTTAAAATCAAGGTGTCAACCGGACTTGGTTTCTTTGGGAAGCTCTAAGGGGCAATTTGTTTCCTTTCCTTTTCCAGCTTCTTGGGGGCCCCTTCCTCCATCTTCAAATCTCCCTCTGACTCCGCCCTCCTCTCTGGCCCACCTTCCACTTCACAGGATCCTCGTGATTACACTGAGCTCACCCAAATAATCCAAAATCATCTCCCTATTTTAAAGTCAGCTGATGAGCAACCTGAATGCCATCTGCGACCTTAATTCCCTTTCGCCACGTGAGGGAACAAATGCACAGGTTCCAGGGAGCAGGACGTGGCCACCCTGGAGTGGAGATGGGAAAGTATTACTCTGCCCTCCACACTTGCCGAAGGTCACACGGTTGGCAAGTGCTAGCTAGCCCTCAGTGCCGTGCCTGTAAAACTTACCTGCATAGTCTGTTTGCTTAAACTGGAGGCAGAACTCATGCTGCTGGGCGGGGAGGGAGGCACTTTCCCTCAATATTATTAGCATTGTTCCAAAACAACGTGGAGCAACAGCTTTAAAACGTGCTCTTCCTGGGCCCGGCTACTCCGAGAACAGCGCCTCCCGCCAGACCCAGGCGGCCTCCTTTACCGTAACCAGAGAGACAACCGGCCCAGCGCGCTCCGCGGAAGCCGCCAGTGGCGGGGCGGGGAGTCGACGCGGGTCGCCAGGGACGCGGGTGAGCGGCTCCTCAGGAGGAAGGAGCGCGGCGGGTGGTCGCGGCGTGGGACCTGGGGAGCTGGGGGTCCCTAAGCCGAGCAGACTCGAGTGGCAGACGCGCGCTCCGGCTCCGCCCCGCCGTCCAGGCCGCAGAGCCCCCGCAGCCCGCGGGGCTCAGGGCGCGGGTCGGGGCCAAATGCCTCGTTGGGGGCGGGGTGGTGGTTTCCGGAAATAAGGATTTGGTGGCGGGTGAACGGGGGGACTAGTCTGCCCGCTAGTGCGGTTGCTGCGCGTTCACTTGCTAAGCTTAGCCTGTCTCACCGGTGATCCCACTTCTGGGCATTTGCAAAACACTTTATTAGGATTTTTTGCTTTGTTTTGGTTTGGGTTTTTTTTTTTTTTTGCTATAGACATGCGAAGAGACCAATAGATACACTTGACACATTCAGATCATATTCAGGTCTTGTGATGACCTTATGGGTGTAACACTGAGAAAGGGCAGACAGGACCAAATGTGGTTTTCTGCTAAGAAAAGTCTGGTTGCTCTTGCTTTTCAGTTACTCTCCGTTGCATAGAATAAGGCCCCGCAGAAACAAAGAGCAGAAACATGGGAAAACTTGGCTTCCTTGTTAAGTCATGTAACACCAGGGGTCAGTTAGAATAGTGGTAAAAGACTTCTTTCACTTCTAAACACACTCCAAGATCTAAATGTTCTTGAAAAGAATTATTTTTGAAGACAGTGCATCTGATTTGGTTATATGGAGAAATTATTTCTAGGATTTCCTGGTAATTCTGTGATAAGCGGGAGTACAAAGTGGAAATTTTATAGGTCATTATATTATAGGGTTTAGTTTGTGATAATGTTTTTTCCTGTAATTAAAAAAATGCATCATCTTTCTAAGGTTTAATAATAATAATAGCTGCCATTTATTCAGGATGTTCTGTGTATCAGGCAAGGTGTTAGGAACTTTATTTATTCATTCATTCGTTTAGAGATAGGGTCTTGCTCTGTTGCCCAGGCTGGAGTACAATGATGCAATCATAGCTCACTGCAGCCTCAAACTCCTGGGCTTCAAGCCTCCCAAATAGTTGGGACTACAGGTATGTGCCACCACACCTACCTAATTTTTTTATTTTTTGCAGAGACAGTGTCTTATGATGTTGCCCAGGCTGATCTTGAACTCCTGGCCTCAAGGGATCCTCTTACCTCGGCCTCCTAAAGTGCTGGGATTACAGGCAGTACAGACATGAGCCACCGCACCTGGCTCAGGAACTTTCTGTTCATTTTCTCTTATGTATGAAGCAGTCCTACTAGCTGCTTCATCCTGGAAATGTAGAGGGGGAAGCTGAAGTCAGAGACTCTAGATGTGGTTAATCTCTCTCGAGTCCCAGGCACCTCCAGCTCAACATGGCCTAATAGGAACACATATCTGCCTTCTCCCCCATGTCTTGCACCAACCCTGCCACACTCCCACCACCAGAAAAATCAGACAAACAAAAAACCAAACATAACAATCATTGTGTCTTTCCTCTCTTAGGAATGGTGTCACTATTCATCCAGTTCATGCCAGAAATCTGGGAGTCAGCCTTGCCTCCTTCTCCCTGCTTGTCCTACATAAATTTATCACCAAGAATCTTGTCAACTGTTACTACATATTTCCTTCCCATTTTTTCATCCCCATTTCCACCACCCTATTCCTTTTCATCGTTATTTTCCCGCTTTATCTATTGTGGGGGCTCCTAACTGGCCTCTTAATCTGGCTTCCTGACCCTCCACCATCTGGTCCATTCAATGTGCAACTTGAGTGAGTGATTTTTCTAATATGCGATATGATGATTTTATATTGCGTCAGACACAGCCCATTAATTATCCTGAGGATAAAATCTAGCCACTTAAATTTGGCTTACAGTGGCCTTCAGATAAGACCCTATCTACCTTATTAGCCTATTATATTCTTCTTTCAATGTCTTGAACTGAACACAATCTCTTCAGTTCTTATATATGTGATTCCCTCTTCCTTGGTCACTCTGTGCCTCCTCTTTGCCTATTCAACTTCCATTCATCCTTTAAGCTTCAGCTTAAATATCATTTTCCTAACTCCCCTGGATATTTCTGTTGCAGATCTTTCTGTAAAACTCACCACCTTACATTTTTTGAGGATTATGGTTATTTCTGTGTGGGACGTCCACAATGACAGGGACCATGAAAGATTTGTTCAGGACTATAACATCTGACTCAGAGTTGGTGCTGAGGGTCTACCTTGAAGAGAAGAAAAACTTTTTTTTCCACCCTTTTAGGGTCAGTACATGGAACCCTGCAAAATAAACAAACAAAAGACAGGTTAACAGGAGAAAAAGTTTATTATGTATGCATGAATGTAAAGAAGTGTTATACCAGGGAGCTTATATACCATTTTAACAAAGAGTGATAAATTATGGAGAAGGAACTAGGAAGGGGGAAGGTTGGGCTTCTAGGATAAGTTGTAGGAAGATAAATATGTGGGAACTAACAAGATAGAGTTATTTAGTAAAGTTTGTTATGCAGACTCAAGTTGGTGCCTTCCCTGTAGATAAGAGTGGTTCTCTTCCTAGTACTGGAGAGGAAGACTCATTTACAAATGGAAATCTGTTGCTTCTAGATAGGAAATACATAGGAAAATGTGTACCCTACATTTAGACAGAAAGCGAGAGGGCAAAGAGTAAATTGCTTTCAGCTCAAAACAATTCTTACACTGAAGTGGCATATTTTGGGGTGGCATACACTGGTCCCTTTCAGAAGGAATAAGTTGCTGTTGTCTTGTCATGATGAATCGCACAACTTTAAATTCATTCTGTCTTTTGAAAGTAAATTTATTTCTCAGTTGTTTTTGTTTTTGAATGTAGTTTGGAAGAGCCCATGATGACTGCATGAGTGGAGCCCAGCTGTGAGGCTGCCCCAGCATGGATGCCTACGTAGTCCTGAGAGTGATCGGGGAGGGCTCCTTTGGCAGAGCTCTTTTGGTTCAGCAGGAAAGCAGTAATCGGATGTTTGCCGTGAAAGAAATAAGGCTTCCTAAGGTCACTGCTAAAGAAATTCGCTTACATTGAAAGTGTACATGTAGTTTATGTAAGAGAATAACTTCTCGATGTTTAACATGGAATTTCTTCTTCATGCAAGACATAATCACTTTATTCTTTAGTTTTACAAGGGCTTGATATATTTTATGTGGTTCTTAGGATATCGTAATTAACAAAGGGAGAAAAATTTTGTGGCGATTACTGTTTATTTTATCTCACTGAGTGATTGGTAACAATTTACACTTTTTTATATACCAAACAGTGTAGGAAATCTTTGCCAAAAGCAAATCAGGTGCAGTATTAATGAAAAAGGAACATAAAAATAAAATGAAGAACAAAGACCTAAAATGGTAACTTTTGAGATTAGGAACCTATTCTGTGGATAAGTTTATAGGTTTTATTTTTCCGTAGACTATTACTGCATATCATAGTTGTCCTATGAAAGAATCCATGCCATGGAGACTGCTTACTAATATTTTGATTAATTTTTTAAAATTCCTTTTTAATAAAATTCTCAGAATAGTAGGTCTTTTTTTCCCCAATGCATTCTCGACTTGTTCAGTGATTCTGAAACTTGAGTGAGCATCATAATCATCTGGAGGGCCTGTGACAATAGATTGCTGTGCCCACCCTCAAGAATCTGATTGGGTAGGTCTGGGAGGGCCTGTGAATTTGCATTTTTAACAAGTTCCCAATAGGTGCTGATTCTGCTGGTCTGAGAACACTTATGCTAGTGCATAATCAGTGGCAATTTCTTTGTTGTAAGATAAATAAATCATTGAGAATTTCATCCTCATAGAGTAAGTTAGGGATAAACAGTTTGGGAAACTTACTTTTTATATCATCTTTTTGCATCTTTGATGTAGTAATACACCAGCATAGTCTTTTTTTATTTAGGCCAGTGGACTGATAAAATGCAGACACTCAAAACGTAAGATCCCTTTTTTTTCTTTTAGAATATACTGTTTTTGATGGCATACTGACTCTCCAAGTCGGATGATACTGAGGCTCATATTAAAACTAGTTTACATTCTGCATGTGGAAAGAATGAAAAGAAAACATAAAAATACAAGGAGGGGGTCAGCTTATGCATGCGAAATATAGCCATAGTTGAAAAATCACCACGTATTTTCTCCTGGAGTTTGATAAACTTAAGTTGGGTCAAAGTGCAGTGTTACAAAACTGTATCTAGCACTAAGTATCATATACTGAAGTATTATATATTATCATATATAATAATATATTATTAGAAAACTATCTATTTTTAAGTGCAATATCAAATTTATGCTTATTTAAAATCTTTTCCTAGTCTTTCTCTGATACACAGAATTCTAGGAAGGAGGCTGTTCTGTTAGCCAAAATGAAACACCCCAATATTGTTGCCTTTAAAGAATCATTTGAAGGTAAATATGAATTCCCCCAAATATGTGCATTTCTGATGTTGACTGATGGCCACTACTGCTTTCCTAAAGAGTTTTATGTCTGTTTTAGCTGAAGGACATCTGTATATTGTGATGGAATATTGTGACGGAGGGGATCTGATGCAAAAGATTAAACAGCAGAAAGGAAAGTTATTTCCTGAAGATATGGTAAGAGATTGACTGACATAGTTTCCCTCAGGGTTTAGAAGCAACTTTTCTCGTAAACTTTGTATAAGTTAAAATAAAAGCATTGATATCTGTGATTACCTGACACACTAGTTAGAAATGACTGATTCCTGTATCAGTGTTAACTGCACAGTGTCTGTAGGATGTAGCCACCTGAAATGGTTTTAGGGAGTAAAACTGATACAGGTTATAAAATATTAAGGAATTCTTCCATGTTTAGAAGAATTTCAAAATTGTATTACTCATCGTATTTTGTACTAGATATTTAAAATCTTGATTTTTATTGTGCTGAAATTTTAGGAGGCAGGTAGATTTTTGTTGTGTATTGCTAGACCATCAGAAGAATGAAGCCTGCCATTTCTTTTTCTTAGAAGTACCTATACTCAGTCTTTTGCCTTCTGAAGCTCAGAATGTTCCCGTAAGTCCAGGACTTGCTACCTTTTTAATCGTATACTAAATATTGTTGTAATGAATTGGCTAATGAAAATATTTAAATAAAAAGCTCCAATGAGGCTTAGTTTGATTTAGGTTGTAGCTAAATCATGAAAGATAATCAGTAAATGTAAATCAATATTCTTCATTTAGAATTTGTATTGTTAAAAATATGGGCTCCATAGAAGGAAGTCAACTTTGGCTTCAAATGGATGAATCTCCATAGCAAAAATGAAAAAAAAAAATCAGTTTGACATTTAATTGTAGGTCCCCAAGGCACCTAGAAATTGTGGGTACTATTGACTGGGGATTTATAAGCAAAATGCAGACCTCAAAGGATTGTTTGTAATATAATGAAATCTTTTAGTACTGCCATATGAATATTCTGAAACAGTCAGTGAAAACCCAACATAATGATTACACTAGGAAAGCTGTAGCATATTTATTTCTAAGTAGTGAGCTATCTTTACGTATGCATTTAAGAAATACTTTTATTTGGTTAAATATAAGAAAAATATAGTACAAGTTTTATTAAAATAAATTGCTGTTTGGATCATATGTAAGATGATGGAACATGGGAACCACAGCTTTTCTGAATTTCCGTAGGTAACACTGAATCTTAGTTGAATTATTATTTTCTGGAGTTCTGTACTCAGAACTGATATAAAACCTTGGTCAGCTAAGGCCTAGTGATGATTTTTGGAATTTTGGGTTAAAGTGAAGACATTATTTGCATTTTTTACAAATTTTTCATACCTTTTTCTTATAGATTTTTAATTGGTTTACACAAATGTGCCTTGGAGTAAATCACATTCACAAGAAACGTGTGCTACACAGAGATATCAAGTCCAAGGTGAGTGGAATACATTTTTAGACTTAACACATTGACTGCCACACTAGAAAAAAAATTTTTTTCCTTGGGGCCACTGTGTTTTATTACGAAAATAGAATAAAAACTTCAAAAACAAAATGATCCTTTCTGATTCTGTGAAAAATTTGTTATTTTTTATTGTTTTCTATGTTTTTTTCAATTAAGTAATATAAAAACTTGAGAATTAGTAATGTAAAAAGTAATGTGAAAACTTAAAAAATAGTTCATAAGAGTAAAGTGTTTTTCTTGACTTGTCAGCCTTAAGTATAATTTAAAGGTAAACGTAAATAGAAAAATGAAATTTATTGAGTTCTATTCATTTAATCCATGTTTTTGGAATTAAATTGTCAATATTAATTGTAACAATAAGAACATAAGAACATCAACAAGTAAGGTTTTCATGAACCAGCTGCAGGGTTTTCCCAGGTTTTGCTGCATGAGGCCCTGGGCTCAACACTAGTGTCAGTTAATGTGTTAAAAAAGAAACCTACGGGAGGCTCAGGCAGAAGGATCGCTTGAGCCCAGAAGTTTGAGGTTGCTGTGAGCTAGGATGACGCCACGGCACTCTAGCCCGGGCAACGCAGTAAGACTCTGTCTCAAAAAAAAAAAAAGAAACCTAAGACTATTTCATTGTCTTTTTTCTGTGTTATTCTGTGTTTTTGGGGACATGTTTATTTAGTTTAGAGGTATTTGTCAGCTTAGTATTTGTTTATATATTATTTACCTTTTAAATTTAAAAATATTTTCCCTTAGCTTTATTAACTTATAATTGACAAATACTAATTGTATATATTTACAATGTACAACATGATATCTTGATGTATATATACACATTGTAAAATGATTAACTCGAGCTAATTAACATATTTATCCCCTCACATACTTACCATTTTTTGTGATGAGAACATTTAAGATCTACTCTCTTAGCAATTTTCAAGTATAACATACATTAACTATAGTCAACATACTGTAAAGTAGATCTCTAGAGCTTAGTTATTCTGTCTAACTGAAACTTTGTACCCTTTGATTTAACATGTATATAAACCAGATAAGGTACTACTTGAGAAAAAGTCATTGAAATTTTTGTAGTAGTACAGTCAATGAGAGGGGATGCATTGTCATAAATGTGTTGTTAGGAAGTTTCATTGTGTAAACATCATAATGTACTTACACAAACCTAGATGATATAGCCTACTGCACACCTAGGCTATGGGGTATAGCCTATTGCTCCTAGACTACAAACCTGTACAGCAGGTTACTATACTGAATACTGCAGGCAGTTGTAAAACAGTGGTAAGGATTTGTGTAGCTAAACAGATCTAAATGTAGAAAAGGTACATAAAAATACGGTATTAAAATCTTACGCAACCATCATCATACATACAGTCTGCCATTGACCAAAATGTCACTGTGTGGTGCATGACAGTATATGTTAATATGTTCTCAGCTCTTTTAGTGGCCACTTACAAAATCCATATGTTGACACTTGGGCCTGCCACCAGGTGAAGTCACTCTAACACAGGTTCCTAGTTAGTTAATTGGGTCTGCGGATACAGCCTCATACTTGCTTGCTAGATTTCGAAGCGGTCATCCTGAACTGCCACACAGGGGAACGTGTAGCTGTCAAGAGGGGATGGTGCCATGCCACTCAGGGACTCAGCTGTCAGCATTTCTGCCCTTAATCTCCATCATCAGCGGGCTTTGGAAGACAGCTTCTCCGCAGACCTCTGCCTCATAGTTTAATGACAGAAAACATAATCTGAATTCTTCTTTTTAAATGCAGAATATCTTCCTCACCCAAAATGGAAAAGTAAAATTGGGAGACTTTGGATCTGCCCGTCTTCTCTCTAAGTATGTATCTCTGCTCTATGGTAGTGACAGTAATCAAAATGTTCATTTTCAGAATGCTCTGTAATCATTCTTTGCCTTTTTATCGTTTTAGTCCGATGGCATTTGCTTGTACCTATGTGGGAACACCTTATTATGTGCCTCCAGAAATTTGGGAAAACCTGCCTTATAACAATAAAAGGTAAGTGGTGTACTTATTTGGTGCATAGGTGACTGGCGACAGGCAGTGTAGCCTGCAAACAATCCTGGAGTCTGGTGCCACTTTGAATCAGATATATGGAGCATGTTGGTTTTTTAAATATATATTTGAAAGCAGTATGGAATCTATATTCCTAGGCTTTTAGATGAAAGTCATAGTTTTCCAACTGTTTTAATCAGAGCCGAGAGCAGCTAATTGTAAATGCTGAAAGAAAGGCTAGTCATTTCTAGGGACAATATGAATTATATCACTGGTTCCCAAACTTTGCTCCTTCTGCTTTTAAAAATCCCAGAGCCTAGGTGGCATCCATACCAATTAAATCAGAATGTCAGTGAATGGGAAGCAAACATCAGTAATTTTTCAAGATCACCAGGTGATTTCCAACATTTGGGAACTGATAGATTATGTCATTGAGTTAACATTTATATGGCTAGATCATAACCACTTACTTGCTAAGTTAACTGAGTGCAGGAAGTTAGTATGAAGACCCTATGATTTAAAACATTTTTTCTGAATATAAGTTATTATGTGCCTATTGTGTGGATGGGTGAATGGGGAGGATTGGAAATAGATGTGTAAGAAAAGAAATGGAAATCATCGACTTTTCACAACTACTGATAACATTTTGATGGGATGTTTTTCCCATCCATTCACTTTTTCCCCCTAAACTGTTGATGTAGTCTGTATACTTCTGGTCTCCTGTTTTTTTCACTTTATCTTGTATCATATTCATTTTCCCATATATTTAAATTCTTCTTAAATATTTTTAATGGCTGCCTTACCGTACGACTCTTCCAAAATTTACTTAATCATTCCTCTGGTTTTGGCTGTGTATTTTCAGTTTTCAGTATCATAAACAGTGCTCTGATTAACATACTTTTTGTGCATAAATATGTCATTGTTTTATATCACATTCTTGGCATGGATTCCTAGAAGTAGAATCTCATTACTTTCTGCTGACTTGTTTTTTGAAAATCTAAATAGATTGCTTTCAGAGTAGAATTGACTGAACTGGGGATAAAACAGTTCTAAAGATACTTATTGGGCCAATTGGGGAAATTTGAGTATGGACTAAATATTAAATAATGTTATCAGGCTGGACATGGTGGCTGACTGTAATCCCAACATTTTGGGAGGCCAAGGTGGGAGGATCGCTCGAGGCCAGGAGTTTGAGACCAAGTTGGGCAACATGGCAAGACCTTATTTCTACAAAAAATAAGAAAAATTAGCTGGATGTGGTAGCATGCACCTGTAGTCCTAGCTACTTGGGAAGCTAAGGCAGGAGATTGCTTGAGCCCAGGAGTTCAGGGCTGTGGTATGCAATGATCATGCCTGTGAATAGCCACTGCACTTCAGTCTAGGCAACATAGCAAAACTCCATCTCTAGAAAAAAAGAAAAGACGATGTCTGAAAGCTGACTGGTAGATGTTGAGAATGATGGAGGAAACAGAGTAGGGTATAGGGCCAATATAAAACTCTTCTGATTTTGAAGAGCTGTTTTGTGGAAGAGTCAGTAGTCTTGTTCTCTTTGTTTGGGAACACAGAGATAACTCTGAGGGCAGAGAGAGTTCCCAGAGACACCTTTTGCCTATTTTTTTTTTTTTAAGAGGCAGAGTCTTGCTCTGTCATCCAGGCTAGAGTATGCAGTGGTGCCATCATAACTCACTGTAGCCTTAAACTCCTGGGCTCAAGCGGTCCTCCTGCCCCAGCCTTCTGAGTAGCTGGGACTACAAGCACGTGCCACCAGGCCCAGCTATTTTTAAAATTTTTTGTAGAGACGGAGTCTCACTGTTTTACCCAGGCTGGTCTCAAACTCCTGACCTTAAATGATCCTCCCACCTTGGCCTCCCAAAGCACTGAGATTACAGGTGTGAGCCACCACACCCAGCCACATTTTGACTTTTGATAAAGAAGACTGCTATCCCTTAGAACTGTCCAGCCAGGGAACAAACTGTGACTGAGGAACAGAGCTGTCCGTTAGGAGATGCAATCAGAGGGTGCGCAGGGCGTTCCGAGTGGAAGCTGCACTGAATGTCTTCCACAGTCCTTCCAGTGATGATAATCTGAGTCTGCAAATATTCCCTCTTGCTACTGAATTCCCAAATGCTGCTGGAATTATATCTGAACCACCCTCATTCGGAGGGGTGAGGGTTGGGAAGCAGAGAGTTTATTGTGAACATTACTCTTAGTAAGTGTCTAAGTATAAGACCAAAATTACTGTATGTTTTAATACCTAGGGATTACTTGTGTTATCTATTCTTATTAAAGGTAGAATAATTTTTCATTTTTCTGTATTAGAAAATCCATATATTTCCACATGTTAACTCATGATCCATTTGTTATTACATTGCTTCTTTGTGCTTCCAGTGACATCTGGTCCTTGGGATGCATTCTGTATGAACTCTGCACCCTTAGGCATCCAGTAAGTATGGCATGCAAAATGGAAAAGGCAGCTTGTCATATCTGGCTAAGTCCTAAGTAATGTGCCAAATTCCAGTTGGCAGTTTGCTTCTCTAGGGTGAAGTCATTATAAAAGTTTTCGTATGTTTCCCCTGCCATCATCTTTGCCTGGAGCCGCTTTTGTAGCATATACTAATAGGAAATTTCCATTGTTTAGTTTCTGTTGTGCTATCTATTGCCTGCCTGTCTGCCTGTCCTCCTTCCTTCCCTCTTTCCCTCCTTCCATCTTTTCTTTTCTTCCCTTCCCTTCCCTCTTTCCTTCTTTCCTTCCTTCTTTTTGCTATTCTTAATTTTTTTATTATATTTTGATAATATATATATATAACATAAAATTTTCCACTTTAATAATTTTTAAGTATACAATGCTATGGCATTAATTACATTCACAATATTGTGCAACCATCACTACTATTTGTTAAACTTCTCTATCACTCCAAACAGAAACTCTGTAACCATGAAATAATTACTCCCCGTTGTACCCTCCCCACAGCCCCTGGTAACTGCTATACACATTCTTGTTTCTACCAGCAAGAGTACACAGTGCCCTGAATATTTGGCACAAGATCTGTTGTCTTTCATCTGCTTGAAGGCAAAAGTTGTTCTCAAACCTGTAGGAAATGCAGAAAATCAGTATAATGGCTAAAAAGCCAGAGGCAAAGCAGATTCAATCTTATTTTTCATTGCCTGAATTTTTCCTTTGTTATTTGTTGGTTTTTCTTTTTTGATATCTTCACTTGCATTTTTTATTAGTAGGGCCATATACTTTCAAGGCAGAATGCCAACGTGTTCTTACAAGGCTGAAGTCTAATGTTAGTTCCCATATATTTATTATACATTGAAAACTTTTAAAATGTTACTCCAGTCTGTCATTTGTTATCCCACTCAGTTACTTATGAAACTTTAATCTTGACTTTAATGACAAGAGTAGTGAAAAGGATTTGACAGTAGACTGGACCAGTCTGAAATGTGTGTTGCCTTGCAGCACACCTGGGGTTTCTGGGAAGGCGTGGAGCAGAGGAATATTATGCTTTTTAGAGGCTGTTACCATTTGACTTTTTAAAAAGCCATATGTATGTATTACTTTGATTTTAAAATATATTAAAAACATATATCTGCAAAACATAGATTATGACAAATAAAGCACCCAAAGCAGGAATTGAGGGAAAGACTTTCTCTAGAGGGGGCAGCTTTTTATTATTCATGTGTTGCCTTTCTCCTGAACCACCGTAAAATTATAGAATAGTATTTTAAGAATCCCTCTAGAAAGAAAAATGACCAGGTATCTGACACATTTATAAAATTAAAGTAATTTATATGCGTTCAGTTCCGCTGGTAGTGTCTGATTTCCATCTTTTTTCCCTGTATCCGCTTTTAAAGCTAAATTTTTTACTTTTCAGTTTCAGGCAAATAGTTGGAAAAATCTTATCCTGAAAATATGTCAAGGGTCCATCAGTCCACTGCCGTCGCATTACTCCTACGAGCTTCAGTGTCTAGTCCAGCAGATGTTTAAGCGGAACCCTTCACATCGCCCCTCAGCTACGACGCTCCTCTCTGGACGCAGCGTGGCTCAGCGTGTCCAGAAGTGCTTACGCCCTGAGGTGCGATAGGCATTGGGTTGGCTGTGAATGGTTTTCAAGTGTATGGTAAAATAGTGTGTTATCTTTCAAACACAATTACATGTTCACGTACTTGTGAAAATTCAAATGATGGGCTGGGCGTGGTGGGGACGCCTGGCGTGCCAGCTACTCAGGAGGCTGAGGCAGGAGGGTGGCTTAAGCCCAGGACTTTGAGGTTGCAGTGAGCTGTGATGACGCCACTGCACTCCAGCCTGGGCAACAGAGTGAGCCCGTCACCCCTGCCAAAAAGAAAAAAATTCAAATGATGCAGAAGTGTATTCAAAACTAAAAAGTTAAAACTTCCTCCCTGTCCTCTTTTCTCTCCCACAGTGCTGTTCCCCAAGTATAATCACGGTTCCAGTTTGCATTATCCTTCCAGGCCTTTTTCTAGACATAATACATGTCTATGTTTGTCTCTCCGTCTAAACAACATGTATTCTTTAAAGGACGTTTTTATTTTTCAACTTTAAATATGATTGTGCTGAGGAGTGTTGATGATTAAATGACATTATGGCAATGTCTATAGAAAGGTGTATTTCATATCTTTAAATTTTCAACGTTACATTTCAGATCATCACAGAATATGGTGAACAGATATTAGAAGAAACCAAAAAAACTAAACATAATACACCAAGCAAAAAGGGTAAGAATGTTGGAAAGACTATTTGTTAGTAAGTGCTCTTAAAAGTACAGTAGAACAGAAAAGAAAAATTTAATTTTCAAGTTATTGAAATCATTATCAGAGATACTCCTCAAATCAAAATTTTCTTTTTGTTACTCCAGACATAATTTTATACCGAATCTTATCTTTTAATTTTATTTACTTTCATCTTTTTCCCTGGAATAACAGGGATACAAAAACAATGTTGAGTGAATAAGGGACATGAACTGCAGGGCTCTGCCAGAGAAAAATGAGGCAGGAGCCATCCCGCCAAAGGGATCAGTTGCCAGAGTTCTCCGCTGCCTCCTGCTGGTCCCCTGTGAGTGAATCAGCAGCTCACTTGTTGGGGATACCTATTCCACCTGCTGTGACAGCTGTCAGGAAAAGCAGACTCCACTAGCATGCACTGAGGAGGATAGCAGCCTTCAAGTCTGCAGAGTATATTACCCCTTAGTGCTTAAACAGGTTGGCATAAGTGAATAGAGATGTCTTTTAACTTTCATATTTTTAACATTGGGAATAAAACAACAGAAATAGCCTCTTTTAACAGCCGGGTATATTAGTGGATGACTACAGCTTGATATCCCTATTTAGGATAGCAAACAGCTTTGGCTCTTTGACTTTAAAAACGTCACCTATCCGTCAAGTTTTATGCAGATCATGTTAGGAACTTTATAAGATGAGTTTTTAAGTGCTCTCTCTTCCTTCCTTCTCTCTCTCTCTCTTTTTAACAGACCCCAGCAAAATCAAGATAGCTTTGGGAAATGAAGCAAGCATGGTGGTAAGTGCTTTAAAATTAAATTTATGAAACATCTATCGGGTACTGGGTACCCTTAAGTGCTGTGAGATATCTGGAAGACTGTGGCCTGGTTGCTCCAGTGTTACCATGGAAAGTAATCTGGAGCTGTTGTCTTGCACTGCAGGTGAGCCACTTCAGATCACCATTTATCGTGTTTGAGTTTTTTTATTTTTTTAAAAGCTTTTTAAGGTCTTGCTCTATTACCCAGGCAGGTCTCAAACACCTGGGCTCAAGCCATCCTCCTGCCTCAGCCTCCTGAATAGCTGGGACTGTAGGTGTGCACCATGGCACCCAGCTTGCTGTGCTTGCTTTTTCATTTTTAATTATTGATAACAGTGGTTTTAATATGGATGCAAGAGAACTTTGTCCTGCTTTCAGTCATGCATGTCTTGTTTCAGCCTGCCTTTTTGTTGGTTTTTTATTGTGGTAAAATATATGGAACTTAAAATGTGCTATTTTAGCTGATTTTTAAGTGTCCAATTCAATCGCATTAATTACATTCATAATATTATGCAACCATCACTATTATCTATTTCTAAAACTTTATCACTCCAAACAGAAACTCTGTACCTGTTAAAGAGTAACTGTCCATTTCCACCACTCCAGCCCCTGGTCTCCTCTAATCTACTTTCTGTCTCTATGAATTTGCCTATTCCAGATATTTCATCTGAATGGAATCATAAAATATTTGTCCATTTGTGTCTGGCTTCTTTCACTTAGCTAATGTTCACAAGGTTTCTCTGTGTTGTAGCATGTGTCAGAACTTCATTCATTTTTATAGCTTACTAACATTTACATGACTATTTTGGTCTTAACGTTTTTCTGTTCAAAACTCATAGTGCCTCCCTGTTAGCCCACAGATCATTTTTCAGCCTGGCGCTCAAGTCTTGTTCATTTTGTCCAGCCCTGGGCACCTGTGATGCTCCTTTACACTGAAGGTGCCATAAAGTTGTAAATAATAATGTCACACCCACCTTAGCAACTCATGTAATATTGATGATTTTTTTTTTCAGTATTTTAATTCAAAAAGGAAAAGATGTACTGACAACAAATTATTCTATATGTGGAATGTACAGTAATTGAACTTGTAACTTGTTTGAATGAACCTTAGATTATAAATAAATAACATCATACCACCATTACGTTGCTACAAATAGAATATATCCTTTTCCTGCACTTTTTTTTCTTTTCATGGTAATATCTGAGTGGTTTTTTTTTTCCCAGCTTTATTGAGGTATAATTGACATGCAATAAAATGTACCCATTTTTAGCATAGTTTGATGAATTTTGATAATTGTATTTATGCAGCCATATAATCACTGCCACAGTCAACATATAGAATTTCCATCCCTCTGCAAAGCTTCCTCATGCCCTCTTGTGGAAGGTGCCTGAACCCTGCCGCAGGCAGCCACCACTGTAGTTTGAATTCGCTGTCCTGTAGTGGACACAGTGATGTGTGTTTACAAAAGGAAAAGGGACAATACGTAAACAGAATGGAGAAAGGGCCAAAAAATCAGACAACAGAGGACTTGAGATAGGCAGAGTCACGTGCCGGGCAGCATGGTACGCTGGGAGGAAGGCAGAGTTGAGCCGGGCCCAGATGGAAGGTGGCTGAGCCACAGGAGCAGAAAGCAGTGCTCCTTCTTGGGGAGAGAAGGCCACAACCCCCTGGGGGTTTTTCAACAGCCCCTCACCTCTCCTCCAACATTCTGATATCTTTGGAGGGGGTGCTTTGAAATCACTGCTGTAGTGAGCCACCACTGGTAAGTGATAGAGATTTTTGTGTCTCCTCATTGTGTGGGAAGAGAAGTTTGAGAATCACCACGTAGGAATAAGAAAACTCAATGTGCCAGCCAAGGCCCCAGTGTGCCTGGGACTGTCTAGGTACCAAATCTGTATTCCTTCTGAAAATATATGCAGATTTAATAAAAACTACATAGTGTTACTATACTTCATGAAATAAATCAAGGGCTTTGATAATCTGAAAAAATACTGAATTAAGTGGGAACATTTTGACCATAGATAGCAACTTTATAAAATAGCTCATTTTGATATTTCAACATGAAAAGCCCAGTATAACAAACCATAATGAAATTTTCCATTACTCTTTTCCTCAAAAAGACCTGTCATTTATCGCTGTCATTTTTATATATCCTCTTCATATTTGTAATCATTGATATTAATGGCTGTTAATGTATTAATATATAGCTATAATTAATAATATATTTACATGTATGTAGGTTTGTGGTTAATATACATATGTGTATGTATGCCTGTTTGTTAGTATACATGTCTATGTGATGTAATATACAAGTATTTGGTGTTCTATGACTATTCATGGTTTTTAATTAATTTTTATTTAAAATGAAAATAGCTGACTCTGCATATTTGTTACCCTTTTCTGTAGCAATTCAAGCATTATTGAATCTGTACTTTTAATCTCTTTTAAAGCAAGAGGAAGAACAAGGTAGAAAGTGTATCCATACTGATTTAGAAAGCATTAATAAAAATGTGGCTGAAAGTACATTGAGGAGAGTAAACAGAGAAGAAAAAGGTAAGTTATTCAAATTCTGATCATTGCTTAGGTGGGAGTTAGGGAATATAGAAGGAGTACCAATTTTCATGTTACTAGGTCTTAATTATCATAAGCAAGTATACAGGCAGATATTTGTTTGCTTAGCCAGTAATTTATTTAATGTTACTGGAATATTTACACACCAAAAAAAAAAAAGATACTAGTATTTAGAGCCATTAGGTAAAGTAGTATATGGTGTAGTGTACACATAGCATACTGTGTGTGTATGTAAATCCCTCAGGGGTTCATTCTTATACAATGTGTAATATGTAACTGTATACTTGTTATTTTTTTAAAATTAATGATTCATTTTACCTTTTCATTTTGGATTTCATTTTCATTTACTTTGCTGCTTAGACTTGAAAGAACACTGTTGCTAGATCTGAGTTTGAAAGAGTGAAGAAATACTTCCATATTATTTTTAGAGTATGTGCGTGGATGTAGATGAATAAATAAAATAATATGCTTAGCATTCCTTTTTCACACTTAAAAATCAGGTAATAAACCAGTCCATCTGAGGAAAGCCAGTTCACCAAGCCCTCAGAGGCGACAGTGGGAGAAAGATACACCCAATACAGCTCTTACAGCTTTGGAAAACTTATCCGTGCTTACCTCCAGTTTAACCGCAGAGGACGATAGAGGTTAGTGGTTAGATTGAATACTATTATTTTATTATAGAACGTTTTCTAATAGTTACATGCTAGAGGTTTTTTCTTTAATGTTTTTAAAGGATATTTGGTATTACACGTCAGGGCACTGCTCATACAGGTGAGTGAAATAGATTTTAGATGAAGGCCAGATATAATTAACTTTGCTTGAAATATGATCCGGAAGATAGAAGATGAAAAATCTTTTTTTACTTGGCACTAATTTTTATCTTTTTACAACTAGGTGGTTCTGTAATAAAGTACAGTGAAAATAATACTCGTAAGCAGTGGCTCAAAGAGACCCCTGACACCTTGTTGAACATCCTTAAGAATGCTGATCTCAGCTTGGCATTTCAAACATACACAATATATAGACCAGGTAATTCATGTCTGTTGTGTGACCATGGAAATCCTTTGGTTTTTTTTTTTTAATTGTGGCAAATATATATAACATAAAATTTAACATTTTAACCATTTTAAAATGTACGGTTTGGTGGCATTAAGTACATTCACATTGTTGTGTAGCCATAACCACAATAATAACTCCCCATTCCCATTCCCCCTCCCAGAAACCCTTTGATTTTATTAAAGTTGTAAAATAATTCATAGCATTGTATTTTTCAGTTTTTTTTTCTTTTTTCCTTTTTTTTTTTTTTTTGAGAGATAGGATCTCGCTCCGTCACCCAAGCTGGAGTACAGTAGCATAATCATAGCTTACTACAGCCTCGAACTCCTGGGCTCAAGTGATGCTTCTGCCTCAGCCTCCCTCAGTAGCTGGGACTATAGGTGCATGCCATCATTGCCTGGATAATTTTTAAAAATTTTGTAGAGTTGGGGTATTGCTATGCTGCCCAGGCAGGTCTCAAACTCCTAAGCTCCAATGATCCTCCCAAAGTGCTGGGATTACAGGCATGAGCCACTGTACCCCACCTTTATGTGTTTTTGAATCTTTTCTAGCTAATCTTCAGCTACAATTAAAATTTTCCATAGAGCTACTTTACTTCTATTTGCTCATTAGTTTGCTTATTTTAATAATCATGCTACTACTTCCTTTAAGAGTAGCCTATTTTTACCAGGAAAATACGCCATTGCTTTAGTGACAACTCCAAGATTTCTTTTATTGTATAGTTGAATTCTGTTATATTGAGTAGAGCTCAAAAAGGGTGAACAATTAGGATTTGATTTTTAAATCTTTTTCTACAGACATTTTTACTAAAATATAAAATAACCTTTTATATAACCTTTGAAATCTAGGCCAATGGACTACATTAAGGGTGTGCATCTGTGTGTAATTTTGATGATTCAATTACTAAACCACCTGGCTAGGTTAAGATCTAAGATAAATTATACCAAGCACAGAATGTAATGGTATGGCAAGTCTTAATCATATTTATTGTAACAGGTTTAGTCGTATTTGTTTCTTTGGTCAATATTTATTGAGTGCCTAATGTGTATTAGATTAAGATAAAAACAGAATAAAACACGATTCCTGCCCTGAAGGATGAAGGAGTTCATTACCTGGGAGCCCAGCACACAGAAAATTGTAGTGCTCTGTGATATATGCATTCTGATAGAGCCGTACACAGAATATGGGAGCCCCGAGGAGAGAAAGATGTTAAGGAAGATTGATGGTTGTAAATTTCAATTTAGCAGTTTTAGATCCTGGATTTTGTGTGTGGTCTAATGATGAAGTCTTTGTCATTTTGGGAAAGTCCCAGTTTAAAAAATATATCATAGTTCTATTTTGAAATGACTTTTGTAAGATTTAGCCTGTCTTTTTACATTAGGTTTTTATTCTGTAAGCAAAAAATATAAAAGTAATCACTGCCTACAAAATTCTTTAAAAGCATGCATGTGGTCTTCCTTTAATTCTCTGCCCTTCCTCCCCTCCATTGTGGAAACTGGGGAGGGGAGAGCTCAAAGGAAAAAAAAAATTAACTGTAATCCAGCTTCCAAAGATAACTTTTAATGGCTTAATATAAGTTCTTATATTTGAATGTTTCAATTTCTGAGGTTTTTTTCCTCTTGAAGAAACAACTGTTTTTAAATTTAATCCGCATACCGATGCCTCCTGGGCCTGTTTTGTGCCAAAAATTATGCTGGGTAATGTGAGAAGACACCGCAAAAGAAATAGGGAGCATGGCATTATCTTTAAGTAGCCAGCAAGCTTGTAGAGAATTTTAGTTGAAATGCGTGAAATAAGTAAATGCTGTTTCAGTGGGCATACTTTCTGTTAATATTCCCTGAAGGTTCAGAAGACTTCTTGAAAGGCCCCCTGTCTGAAGAAACAGAAGCATCAGACAGTGTCGATGGAGGCCAGGATTCTGTAATTTTGGACCCAGAGCGACTCAAGCCTGGGCTGGAGGAGGAGGACACGTACGTTTGATACACCTAGGGAGCTTGAGTTGGGGTGTGTGCACCTGTGGTTTAAACCATAAATTTAGACCATAATAATTTCAGGTTTAGTAGGATCTTGTTACATTACTTTTCATCCTCAATGAATTTTTATATCCTGATCTTTTTTCTGGGATGGGTAATGTGTTCTGATGTTACAAAATTCCCGGCTGAGCCCTACACAAACCTTTCATCTTGGACTAGTTATTTTTAATATACTGGATTGTACATTGAAAAAAAAAATTTTAGAAACATGACAGAAGTGATCTTTTGGAAGAACTAACAATTATTTCTCTGTTCAATTGCCTTATGGAACTCTTTTCTCAAAAACTTAAATATTGTTCTGGTGGTGTTCTGCTTTGAATCCATCAACAAATACTGTTCCCCTAATAGAGGCTTATCGTCCAAATTGTCTTTTCACAGGGACTTTGAGGAAGACGACAGCCCTGACTGGGTGTCAGAACTGAAGAAGCGAGCTGGACTGCAAGGTGTATCTGATGGATAATGCCCAAGGAGGTGTTCCTGAGTCCCACTAGGAGATGCTGCAAATGAGGAATTCATGTTGGAATAATAATTAGTGTGCAGGGTGTATATTTTCCTTTGGAAACAGAATGAGGGGGGGGGAATTGTTAATATTTAAAATTGTTCCTGATTAATATCATGGAGTATAAAAAATCTAGAACTGCTGTGAGTTTTTGAACTCAAGGGAAAAGTTATAGCAGAATGGAATGAGCTTTGGGCTTTGCAGAACAGTAGAGCAGAAATTGGATGCTAGCTCTGCCACTAACTAGTTGTGTGATTGTGGAAAATTACTTAACTTCTTTGAGCCTCCCATTTCCTCATCCATAAAATGAGGCTAACGATACCTACCTCAGGGATGTTGACCATAGACCATTACAGCAGCCCTTATGTTATTATTGCAGTTACAATTTGGGTTTATTACTGTGTAACTCTTTTTGCATTTCCCAAAGGGTTAAGGATCTAAATATATTTAATTGTGACATAACAGTATGTGCAGTTTTTCAATTAGAGCTAGTTATGGGTAGTTTGAGGATCTTCACCAACTACCAGCTGTCCTTAAATACAGTCCCTCACAGGATGCACAGAAGAGGCCAGGGTGGAGGGCCAGCCATGGGAGGAGCGGCGTGGGCTGCAGGTCTCTCAGAAGGTGGCAGTCCGGTAGGTGACAAAGGCATGAGGCCAAACGTGAGAAGACAGGGAAGTGTCAGAAACTGGAGAGTGATGTGGAACGAATGGAGGGACTCACAGTACACACATGCTGGGTACTGCCGTGTGTTAACCTCAGTTAATTCTATGATACTTCAGTGAAATGGAATATTTTACTAAAGAAGAAATAGACTTTTTCCCAGTTGATCAGTTTTACCGGGATGTAAAACTGACTGGTATAGGAAACAGCACTAAAGTAAAGAAAAGGGAAAATACAGTGGGGACATTAACAAGCGTCTGCTAAAATCTGGAATATATACATCTTTTAAAGATTTAACAGTTTTTTTTACTTTTAACATGCAAAAACTGTGGTGTAGACCCCCATCCCCATCATACACTTTACTTACAGTTAGATGTGTAGTCATTTTTAGTCTCCTCTGCTCTTGGCAGTCTCCTGCTCTTTCCTTGTTTCACAGGACCTTACATTTTTGAGAGGTACTATTTAGATATTTGTAGACCATTCCTCAGTCTGGCTTTGTTTGATGTTTTTCTCATGATTGGACTGAGCTTAGCATTTGAGATGCTAAGGTGTGAACATTCCAAACTACTGAGCAAAGGGAACTTAAATTTATGTATAATTATTGAGAGACTGAATGAGTCTTGGATAATAAATCCTTTTGAATATCAGAGGGTTTGCAGAGTTTTGCTTTTAATACAATTTGAGAAGGCAAATGGAATTGTCAGTTGATGATTATGACCCATAACCATTTTTGGTGATAGATTGCTATATGATTTTTATTTCTTTTGAGACAGGATCTTGTTCTGTCGTCCAGGCTGGAGTGCAGTGGCACTCCATAGCCCATTGCAGCCTCGAACCCCAGACTCCAGGGCTCAAGCTATCCTCCCGCTTCAGCCTCCCCAGTAGGTAGGACTTAACAGGCGCATGGCACCTCGCTGGGCTTTTTTTTTTTTTTTTTTGTGGAGACAGGCTCTTGCTGTGTTACCCAGGCTGATCACAAACTCCTGACCTCAAGCGATCCTGCTGCCTTGGCCTCCCAGTGTGCTGGAATTACAGACATAAGCCACCGTGTACTGGTGGTATATGATAGGGTGATCAGTAAGACTTTGAAGCATGAAAAAGATAACCTTGGGATAAAATTATATCAGAAAAGTGGGATGGAGACAGCGTTTCAAGGAGGAAAAGTAATGATGTAAACTTTCTGGTCTGTAAGAGTCTTGTGTTTTCTTTTTGATGGATGTGGAGGGTATGACACTGCCGTGGATGCTTGGATATGTTTCACTCATGTCAGTATTTACCACTGCAGAAAATTACATCCTTTTCAACTATTTAAACACATAATGAAACATTTTAGACGGCAGCCTGATTGCAAATAGGGATTGGGGCATGGTCAGGAGGTGCGTGTGTGCTGACACTGGGCCAAAGCCTGTTTCCTTAGAAGGACCAGGTGGGAGGCTGCCGGTTGTGACCAAAAGAGTAGGATGAGGTTCCAGTCTCACGTCCACCTCTTGGCAATATTTGAGACTCCGCACAAGAAACTCTCTTCCTCTCTCCGTTTTGGGAGACCACTACCCTGCAGGGTTGTTGTACAGCACAGAGATAACGTACGCGAAGCATGTGGTGCGCGTTAAACAAGACGCCGAGCGGTATTGCTGAGTGTTATGCAAAGGAGTCCCGACCTAAGGCAGCGGGCGGTGGGTGACTCGGTCGGGTCGCCAAGCTCCCTGGCCTCCGACCCCACTTCGAGGTGGACGGTGTGGACAGGTCCTCCAGCCCCTCGGGCCCCGCCCGCGCTTCCCCGCGCGGCTCCGCCCAGGCCGCGGTAGGCGCAGCGGCGGGAGAACCGGATCCACCCCGGACGCCTCGCTTGCGCCGCGGAGCAGGTACGCTGCGGGTGGGCCGCCTTCGCCCTGGCCCGGAGTTGCCCCAGGGCTCCGGGAGCGGCGGGGGAAGGGGTTGGAATCCCGCCGGGGCTGACAGGGGGTGGCAGAGGAGCTGCCTGGCGTGCCGGGCCCGCGTCGGTCTCCATGGCAACGCTCAGCACGCGGAGCTCTGGGGCTGGCGACAGCTCTGCCACCCATCCGCCGGCCGCCTTCGGGGGTGGCCCTAGGGGAGAAGGATTTTTCCCAGACCTGGGGGCTTCCACCCCCTGGTGCCACCTGGGCGGGAGGGTCGCGGGCCCTCAGTTCCCGGGCTGGTCACCTCCAGCCCGGATTCTGCGTCCGCCTCCCTCAGAACCGGGTTCTCGGGTGTCCACGGCCTCTCCTGGCTGCGGAGCTGGTTCCCAGCCCTGTGCAGCCCATTTGTACCCACTTGCTACTCTGACATGAAATTGTTTGAAAGCAACCTGCCTGCTCACCCAATTTTTAAAAACCTGTGTTATGCCGCAACCGTAGCATAAAGGGGACATATAGGAAAGCAATTTATAAATAAAGCCTATGTTTCGGTCTGTAAGTGCTTGGCACCACCACACTCGAAGAAGTAGTGAAGTAGCCAGGTGCTGGCGCCTGGGCAGAGTCCCAGCAAATGCAGATTGTTAGGTCTGCGGTACCAGGAGCAGCGTGGCCAGGGGAGGGCGTGATTTTCCCAAATGGTGAACAACTCTTGGTAAAGTTCCAAACAAAAAGTGCAGTCAACCCTTGATTTACACGTAGTTGCATTTCTGGAAAAAATCCAGTGTTACTTAAAACTGTGCAAAAAATACTTCGTATTTAGATGTAAAATGGAGTTTGGTTCTAGCCCCAGATAATTATAAACGGATTTTTCCACGCACACGAATATATGGAAAGACTTTCAAGGTTGTAGGGCCGCGGAAAAATCCTTTATTGTGCGCGACTGTCACTCGCATTGCAGAATCTTAGCATCTCAGGCCTCTAAATGCCCTCCTGGATCTTGGGAGAACAGAACCCCCCACCCCGGCATATATTTCCTCAATGCCCCCTAGGGGGCAGTGCTGCCCCACTGAGAAAGGCTGGACTGTGAAACCACAGAAGCCTGAGGACCTTCCTGCTTCTTATAGAGGGGCCAAGCACCGGAAATACAGCTTTCATTCTCAGAACAAACTTGCAAAACAGACACTGTTATTTCCATTTTAGAAATTAAGAAAGTGAGGTTTTGCGAGATTAAGTGGTCTGCCCAAGATCACAAGACTACAGTGTATCAAAGCTGGGAGTCCACCAAGCTCTGTGTCACTTTGGCGGCTACCTGTGGACACAAGGGAAGTTATTTGTCTCTGTCTTGGCAAGGCTGGAAAGTTCAGCAAAGCGGGTTCTTTTACATCTAGTCATCAATTTTCTGACTTTGTGAATCTTTGTGAGAGGTGTGTGGTACATTTCCATTACTCTAATTGCAGAAACGTCTGTGCACTGGAGACCATGGATAACTATGATGTGATAAAGGCCATTGGGGAAGGCTCCTTTGGGAAAGCATACTTGGCTAAAGAGAAATCTGATAGCAAGCTCTGTGTCATCAAAGAGATCAATTTTGCAAAGGTAAAGTTAAGAAATTCAAATTCTTGTTACTTTTCAGTGGGATATTCAGCTGGCTTTTAATCCAATATGAAAAGGAGACATTTTTTTCCCTTTGAATTTTAAGCCTCAGTTGATTTTTGTTCATTCAGCCTCCTAAGTCCATGTCCAACAGCAACCAGTGATCTTACTTTTTAAAAGAAAAGAAAAGAAGTAAGATGTCTCCATGGGTGCTAGGAGACATGGGTGCTAGGAGGGTGGCCTGCAAGGCCCGATGAGATGCCACCCTCCTCTATTGCTGAGTTTTCACTGTGATGCACTTCCTCTGACTGTCTCTCCTTATTTAGGTTCTCTACAGGGGGCTTTCTGCAAACATCCTAGCTAAAGTTGCCCGCCCCACCTCAATCATGCCTTATCACTCCACCCTGGTTTATTTTCTTAATAGCATTTATAATGCCCTGACTTATTTAGCTCTCTTATTTCTTCCTTTGCTTATTGTCTGTCTCTCTCAGCATGCAAAACAGTGCCTAGCACATAATTCGTGCTCAAAAATTATTTATCGAGTGCATCGAATGAATGGAAGAAACCGTAAATGTTAGTCTAATGATTTTGGAGAATAAATATATTTAATTAAAAAGGAATTATTTTGGCTAAAGTCACCTTAGTCGGCGTTTATGTTACCCTCTTTGGTGATATGTTAATTTCAAAATATATTAGGACAATAAGGTCCACTGTATGCAAGAATTAATTTTATTAATAATTGGTTGCCTTCTGGAGGATTTAAAAATGACAGTAGCATAAAAAGTTCTGTACAAAGTGTACTACCCAAGTTGCACAGTGTGAATGTACTTAGTGTCACTTAAATTGTACACTTAATTGTACACTTAAAAATAGTTAAAATAGTATAGATTTTATTTTATCATAATAAGAAAATTATTTTAAAAACCTACCCAAATGTACATTAAAACTCACGTGTAGATGATTAGCTAGAGGGATAATGATTTCTTTTCCAATATAGGTCCCTTTTCATGGATCCATGATACACTCATAGTAATGTACTCTTATTCTAGTGGCCTATCATGCCTTCCTTCCGCAACATTATTCCCTTCACTCTCTTTTGTTCATCTCACTGCTCTTTCTCAGGCAGTCTCCTCACCCTCTGTACGTCCCCAACCATATGTCTTTTGCTGACCTCTTTCTGCACGTTGTCACCTGGCAACTGCCTCACTCCAATGTTTACCACTAAGCAGATCACTCTTAAAACTCTCTCCAGCCCTGATATCTTCCAGTGCCCTAGTTCTGCATTTCATCTGCCAACTACATATCTTCAGGTAACGTGTGTTAGTAATCTATTGCTGAGTAGCATATTCCCCCAAATTGAGGGGCTTAAACAATAAACATTTATTATCTTGGCGTTTCTGTGCATCAGGAATTCATGGTGAGGATCACTGAGACCATCCTGGAGGCTAGCTACCACCGCTGTACCCAAAATCAAGTAGGAATTCCTCACTGTTCTAAGCAGACTCCCTTTCACCTTTTGTGTGAATTTCATCAATGTTCTTATGATAACCGCGATCAAACCCTTGGGGTCATCTGTGAGTTTTTTTCTCTGTCCACATATGATTTACCTGCTAAATACTGTTGACTCTTCTCTTCCTTGAAGTTGCTTCATTCCTTTTGTCAATGCCCTGGGTCACTTGGATCCTTCAGTTGCTTCTCACAGCTCCAACTTTCATATGGCACAATTTTGATAATGCTCCAGCCACACCCCAAAGCTTCACTGGGACACAGGTTGCAAAGGAAGAAATGGCTAGTTCTGACTACATAAAAATATGAAATTTCTGTACTGCAAAACACCTCTAACAAATTAAAAGAAAAATTTAAAAAGTCAAAAATATTTGCAAATATTGACTAAAAGGTGATAGCCTTTTATAAATCAATAAAAAGGCAAAACCCACAAAAGAAAAAGTTGTCATACAAAAATTTCAAACTCATTAGTAAACTAAGAAATACAAAATAAATCTATAAATATCACCTTTTGCTTATACAATTGAGGAGGATTAAAAAGAACATAGGTTGGGCGTGGTGGCTCACACCTATAATCCTAGCACTTTGGGAGGCTGTGGCAGGAGAATTGCTTGAGGTCAGGAGTTTGAGATCAGTCTGAGCAAGAGCAAGACCCTGCCTCTATAAAAAACAAAAATTAGCTGGGCGTGGTGGCATGCACCTGTAGTCTCAGCAACTTGGGAGGCTGAGGCAGGAGGATCACTTGAGCCCAGGAGTTTGAAGTTACAGTGAGCTATGATGATGCCACTGCATTCCAGCCAGGGAGACAGAGTGAAACCCTGTCTCAAAACAAACAAACAAACAAACAAATCATAAAAGTGGAGGAAAACAGAGAGAAATTTATCAATTATGTATGAAATGAGCCTTAGAAGTATTCATACCCTGTTTGTATTAATCGACAGGGGTAAAGTCCACAATGTGTTGTAAAGATAAAAAAAATCAGCCATAAAAAATTATATGTGTGTATATATGTATGTATGAATGTGTATATGTGTGTACTGTTAATGTTAAATATATATACACACATACATATATAACATTAACTGAATATTGCTGGCTGATGAGATTTCACATCTGTCTGCATTATCAGAATTATTAACATGGAGCATATATTTTTTTAAATTATGAATTATTTGTATAAGCAGAAAAAGTGGTCTTTATTTTGAAAAAGAAAAGAAAAGAAACACACATCCTAGGACTGAGGAATTCTACTTTTGGGAGTTTATTTAGAGATGTATAGATAGAAAGCAACTTAAATGTCTCACAGTAGGGAGTTGGTTAAGTAATTTATGAAACACTAAGCAACTCTTAGAAATCATGTTGTAGGTGAAACATTGACGTGGGAAATATTGCAATGTTTGCTAATTGAGAAAATAGTAAGTGTAGACTAATGCAATCTTTGTAAATGTGCATATATTCTCTGCATATATAGATATGTACATACCTACACATGTTCACATGTGTACAAAGAAAAAACACATCAGATTGTTATTCTTTAGGTGGAAGGTGGGATTATGAGTAAGTTTTTCCTTGTGCTTTTATATCATTTCACTCTTCAGTTAGCTTTGAGACCCTCTCAGATTTATTTCCAAATTGCATTTTCAAATTCTCATCACATACCCTGCTTTTTTTCCACGTACAGATCCTTTGCACTGCAGCTAACTCATGGGGCTGCTTCTCCCAGGGTCTTTGTCTGCCAGTCTGCAAGCATCAAAATCTTGCTTGTTCAAGGCTGAGCTATACCATACCTTCCAGTATCTTCCCACTCTAAATAATCTCTCCTTCTCTGTAAACTCACATGGCTTTTATTGGTACCTCTGTTTTGGTACTGACTGCTTTCTGCTTTGCTGTGCTCTGGCTTTATTTTGTTCCTTCTCCCTCTTACAAAGCTGTATGTTCTTTGTAGGCAGAATCCATGTCTGATTCGTGCTGGTATTCCACACAGCACCTGATCACGCTTGGTGCCAGTAGGTAGTCAATAAATTCTTACTGGATAAATGAGTCAATGGGCAGATACTTCCAGGCCCTCTTCCTCTATTGTTAAGCTTGTACATACTTAGAAATTATAAAATCATTTTAATTCTAAGTAAAGAGAAACTATTTGGGAGATGAGTCTTGTATAAAAATGTATATGGATTCATTTCATAGCATCTCTCTATTCTATAAAAAAATTGACTATATTTTTCTAATACAGCACTGATATTTTTCCATCATTTTTCTCATGAACTATTTTTATCTCTATGCCATAAATAAGTAGAATGTTAAGTTAGACCTCGTTATCCTTGCTTTTCCATATCTTTTCATGTTATCAAATTTGCCTAGTAACAGCTGTGCCAGAGCATTAACATTTATTACTTCTTTCTTCCTTTCTACTCTAATGTAGTCTTTTATTACTTCTTAGCTAGAGAAATTTACATTTCTTCTCACCTCTCCAATCCCTCTCTACTCAGTAAATGCTAGACCCCAGAACTTATATTGCTTATTTTCTTATAAGTACGAAAAAGCTAATAATTTCTCTCATCAACCTACCATTATCAAGCATGTCCTTTCATTTTTTGCCTCAAAAAAAAGGTTGTATCTTTTTTTGATTATAAAAATTGAAATGTTCATTGTAGAAATTTTGAAACAAGCCAAAGGGGAAAATAAGACCAGTTAGAGAAAAATAAGAATAACTTATAACTTCTCTCTTAATCACTATTAACATTTTGTGAATTTCTCTCTATTTTTAATGTGTAAATATACTTTATAAATTATTAGAATGATTGATGTCATGGTCAATATACTCTTTTGTAACATCTTTTTACACTTAGCAACATACTGTGAATATTTCCTCATGTCATTCAATGTCTTCATATAATAAAATGTTCTCATAGTAATATTAAATGTTCACAATAATAATAATGATGATGGTTACCACTTATAGGGTACCTGTTAGGTGTCACTCCATCCTAGGTGTTTTGTTTTATTTATTTATTGAGACAGGGTTTCACTCTGTCACTCAGGCTGGAGTGCAATGGTGTGATTACAGCTCACTGCAGCCTCAAACTCCTCTGCTCAAGCGATCCTCCCACCTCCGCCTCTTGAGTAGCTGGGGCTACAGACATGTACCACCATGCCTAGCTAACTATTTTTGTTGGAGGGGGTGGGGGCTGGAACGTGGTTCTTGCTATGTTGTCCAGGCTGTTCTTAAACTCCTGGCCTCAAGCTATCCCCCCACCTTGGCCTCCCAAAGTGCTGGGATTACAGGCATGAGCCACCACACCTGGCCAGTGTTTCATGTATAACAACTCAATTTAATCCTCACAACTACACTGAAAGGTAGATCTCATTACTTTCCTTATAAAGCCAAGGCTCCAAGAGGGTAGGTAAGTAATCAGCTCACAGATGCACAGTAACCGGCAGATCCATCTAACTCTCTGCTCTTTCCACTATGACACATTGCTTCCCTTGCTTTTTAATGACTGCGTAGTATGACTATACATAGGTTAAAAATACTGTAATTTGGCCAGGTGCAGTGCTGCACGCCTGTAGTCCTAGCTACTCAGGAGGCGGAGGATTCTTTGAGCCCAAGAGTTGGAATCAAGCCCAGGCAACAGCAAAACCCATATCTTAAAAAAAAAAAGCTGCTGTAATTTATTTTCCTCTTCTATATTCACGTAGTTATGCTGTTTGATTTGGGGGCTATGATTAAATATTTAATATGTAAAATATGACTCAATTTTATTAAACGAAACTATGTATATATGTTTACCTATATATGCATGAAATAAAAGAGTCTAACAATTAACAGCAGGTATCCCTGGGGAATACCCCACATGGGATGGGTGGGGAAGAATAGGGGATGTTTCACTTTTACCTTATTCCCTTCTATCTGGCTTAAAATATTTTTTAAAATCACAAACATTATTAGAGTAACTTAAAAACTAGCAATAAAACACTGTAATGAAGGTTTTTTTGTATGATAACTCTTAGACACACTTTTTGTTATTATCTTTGGATAAATTTCTAGAAGAATTAGTAAGTCAAAAATGGGAACATTTTGAAGTTTCATATTATGTACTGTATAATTGCCTTCCCAGAAAAATTTTACCAATTCGTATACTTTTACTGGAAATATATGAGTGTCCATTTTGCTGTGTCCTGGCCAATAGTGGCTAATAACATTCTTTTGATCTTTGTCAATTTCACAGATGAACCATTATATCAAATTTTGTTTTAGTTTTCATTCCTTTGATTACTGGGTGATGTCAAATATCTTTTTTATCAGCCCTTTTTATTTCTTTTTTTTTTGTGAGTTGCCTATTTATGTACTTTGCCATTTTTCTATTGAAGTGTTTGCCTTTTTTTCTTATTAATTTGTCATAAGTCCATATATTATATATATAAAAATCTTTATCCTGTATGTTGCCAATTTTTTTTTTTTTGAGATAGGATCTTTCTCTGTTGCCAGGACAAGAGTGCAGTGGCATCATCATAGCTCATCGTAGCCTCAAACTCCTGGCCTCAAGCGATCGTTCTGCCTCAGCCTCCTGAGTAGCTGGGACTACAGATCCACGCCACTGCTCCCGGATAATTTTTCTATTTTTCTATTTTTAGTAGAGACCAGGTCTTGATCCTGCTTAGGCTGGTCTCGAACTCCTGGCTTCAAGCGATCCTCCCATCTCATCCTCCCAGAGTGCTAGGACTACAGGCGTGAGCCACTGAGCCTGGCCTGTTGCCAATATTTTTACCTAACTTATGTTTGCCTTTTTGTTTATAATATTCTTTTGAAAAATAGTAGTTGAAATCTTTAAGTTTCTAAATCTATCAATCTGGTAGGAGTAATTCAGTTATTTTTGTTTTGAAACTCATAGGTACTGACTCATATGCAGTTTAAATTAGGGTGGAGACACTGAAGCTTAGGGTAAATAACTTACTGAGGGATTATCCTTCACCTGGGGTGTAGCGAAGCTGGCATTGAGAATGTTAATTTAAGAAAAATTGTTAAGTCTAAATGAGAATGGGTTATTTGGGAACTCACACACCATGTATGGGCCAATGTTGAAGAACATTAACAAGTGGAGGCCAGAAAGGCGTGGCAGCCAGGGGCCGGAAGTCAGTGTAGAAATGACACTTGGGCAAAGTGTCAAGGATGAGGAAGGAAAGGTAGAAGTAAAGTGTGGCCACTGGTATTGGTGCCAAAACACTCGAAAAGTATTGTCCATGGATGACAAATAGAATAATAATACAGCAAATCTAAAATGAAATTACAAGAGGAAATTTTTATTTGAAGATGAAAAATGTACTAATCTTAATACAGACTCTTACTGATCTGATTTATGTGGTATTTGGTACATTTTCTTCTTTTAGATTTTATTTGTTTCTTCTCAGCAGTGATTGCTGCTGGGATGTTGCATTTTTATAAAGAATTCCTTTGCTACCGAAAGATAGATATTACAGTAACTTTCCTCCAGATGTCTAGATAATGAACATAATACCACCAAGCTAACTTTTAATACAGCAAAATTTCACCAGGAATATTTATTTTCTTGATTGATTGTCGACAAACAATTGATTAGACAAAGGGTACTCTGCTAATTCTAGAAATGTCGTTTCCTGCCATTGAGAGATCAGTTTTACAACTGACACTAAAAGCCAGTGAAATCCTGGAGAATTGTAGATGGGAGAGAAGAAAGTATGTTCTTAAAAGCAAGTTGCCTTTACAGACTACTCCGTCTCTTGCTGTCATTTAGATGCCCATCCAAGAAAAAGAAGCTTCGAAGAAAGAAGTCATTCTGCTGGCAACGATGAAACATCCCAACATTGTAACCTTCTTCAGTTCATTTCAAGGTTTGATTTTCCAGTATTCTTAAAGGATTTTTAATAAAGTATAGGTATGCTGGCTTACATAAAAGATATGCTCCTGAGAACTGTGTATAAATTATTTTTTATAAATGGGTCATTTCCCCATTTACTTAAATTGCAATTTGAGACATGGTCATTATTTCCTCTCTAGTGAGTTTTCTTAACCACTTTTGTATGTTTTCTTAAGTTTTTCCACCTCTCTTTAATTCCCACTCCCCCAAATGGTTAATGACTGATGTATTAGCTTTGCTGCAGTTACAACCCCCGAATATCAGTGACCTACAATAAATAATACACATTTATTCCTCACTCACATTACTTGCTGGCTGTGGTACACCAGGGTCTTAAGTCTGGGGTCCAGGCTGAAGGAGCAGCCCAGGTGTGGAGCAAGCTGTTCTTGTTCTTGTGAGCAAGAGAAAAGAGGAAGACAAAGTCCTCCCACGCCTTCACTTTCAAGCCCTGCTAGGATGTACTGTGTGTGTGTGTGTGTGTGTGTGTGTTCTTCCTGCACGAGGCCCTGCAGCAGGTGGGGCTGTATTATCCTCTCACAGAGGCAGCAAACAGCCACACAGCACAGCCAAGCAAACTGCTGAAATAGAGGGGAGGAATTTTAAGGAAGGAATTCTCTTCCTCCGCACACCCGAATACAACATTCCTTCTGCTTCCGTCTATCACTCCATCCCAAAGTTTAAAAAATGAAGAAAGAAAGAAATAATAGATGAAGGAGCATTGGTCAGAGACCATTCATTCCCTTAACAGATATTACTGAGTGCCTACTGTATGCCAGGCAGTGTTCTAGGTGTCAGGAACATAGCAGTGAACAAAACGGATGAAAATCCCTGTCCTCATGAAGTTTACGTTCTAGTGGGAGGAGACAGGTGATAAATAAATATACAGTACGTCAGGTGTTTATTAAACTGTGACAGGCCGTGTGTGCTGACAGTTCACCGGGGGCATGTCCCAGCCCAGCCCCCAGCACACCGGCTGCTTTAATTCAAGGGTGGTAAATAGTTCATGGAACATGAGTGTTAACCTAGGCATCTTCAAGCATCATCAGGTGGGTAAAAATTAGTACACAAATAAATACAACCACTATTTCTTGAGTTTTTACACTGTGCAGGACACTGTTCCTTACTGGTTAAGACCACTGCATTCAGATCAGTTCTGTGTGTGCCTTTCTTTAACTTCTGGGTATTTGAAAGAGCTCTTGGGACTCTTCTGAGGTCTTCGTGGGAGCAGAGCAGTGCACATGGGCAGGGATTGAGTTGTACACAACGACTTTTGAGGACAGCCCTGCATTCCTGTCCATTGATTCCTAACACTGCCGTAAGATGATCTTTCTTTCCCTCCTGTTTTGATTTATTATTGTGACTCTCTCTGTCTAACTAACTCCTGCTCATGCTCAGGCCTTCCCTGAACACACAATTCAAATTATAGCTCCCTTTGCTAATCTTCCACGGCACTCTTGTACTTACGTGTGTGTGACTTTTGTGTACATAATTATGAATTTGTTTAATATTTGTTTCCCTTTAGACAGTAGATTCAATGAAATTTGGGACTCCATCTTTTTTGCTCACCACTTGCATCTAGCACACAGTAGCTGCTCAATACATATTTGCTGAATGAGAGAATGGACTGGACCCCTTTCATAGACTGGGATATATCTTTATAACATGCAAGATCGATTTTTTCTTCTTTTTCTTTTTTTTGTGTCAGACGGGTAATGTGCCCACGTTGTAACGAGGATTGAGGATTGAGGGAGACACATCTCACGCATGCATGTGAAAACCCGATCATCATGCTTATGAACTACAAAAGGATCCAAGATTAATTTTTGAGGACAGTTTACTCTGGATACTGTTGCAGAACTAAGGTCACTTTTACAATATAAATGACCTCTGCTGAGTTTGTTTATATTGTAGGTTTAAATTTTCTTATGGCTTTTTTTTTTTTTAAGTAGAGCACTCCTGTGTTTAGGAAAACCAGAGCTATTGTTATGCCTTTGAGTGCGCTTGGCAGATTGTTGGGACTTGAGCCACCAAGCTTTTCTAAAAGCCTCAGAGGGCCCCGAAGCACCTGTCTGTTAGACAGCGTAGGTGAAGGCTTTGTTTGCCCTCAAACAGCTTACCTCTGCAAACAACATTGGAACCGTGGCTATAATGTTTGTCTATGGAAAATATGGCATTTTTATTCGTTTGAAGCAACATGAAAATAAGAAGAATGTAGTGATATTTTCCTAAGGCTAAATTAATTCCACTTAAATTCTGTCAGTAAATATTCAGTAAATGTCTATTGTGTGCTAGGCATGTCTTAGAGATAGATCAGCGAACAAAACAGGCAAAAATTCCCACACTGTTGTGTTCGTTTTCTATTGCTGCATAACAGATGACCACAAATTTAGAGGTTTAAAACAACACCTACTTGTTATCTCTTAATTTCTGTAGGTCAGAAACCTGGGCTTAACTTAGCTGGATTCTCTGTTCAGGGTCTCACATGGTGGCAATCAAGGTATCAGCTTGGGACTGCTATCTCATCTGCGGCTCATGATCCTCTTCCAAGTTTAGGTTGTTGGCAGAATTAATTTACCTGCAATCTTAGGACTTAGCTCCCCACTTTTTGGCTGGATGTGAACTGCTTCTGCAGATGAACCTCTGTTCTCTTCCATATGGCCCCTTGAATAGAGTTGGAAATCTCTCACTTGCTCTGGCCCTGACCTCTAGACTCAGATTTAAATGGCTCATGTGATTAAGTCTGAACCACCTGGATAATCTTTTTTATGAACTCAAAGTCAGCTGATTAGTAACTTTGATGATATCAGCAAAAACCCCTTTGTTATATAACTTAACCACAGGAGGAGGGATATCCCTCATATTTATAAGTTCTGCTCTTATATTTATAAGGGGAGAAAGTTATGCAAGGTTTCTCCACCAGGACCATCTTAGAATTCTGCCTATTACAACTATGGAGCGTATATTCTTGCATTTGGGAGTGGTGAGAGATGGATGATAGATATAATTACTAAGTATAGAGTGTGTTAAAGATGATAAATGATGTCAGAAAATAGAATGGGGTGAGGATGCAGTTTTAAATGGGTGGTTAGGATGGACCTTATCATGAAGGTGACATTGCAGTAAAGACTTGGAGGAGATGGGGAGAGAGTCCTGAAGATGCCTAGGAATGAACCCTCTAGGCCAAGGGAACAAACACTATAAGGGTATGAGGCAAGAGCAGGCCTGATGTGTTAAGGGCCAAGCCAGGAGGCTACTGGGAGAGGCAATTAGCCCTGGGTCCTAAGCATCGCAGTACATTTTTGCTGGGTATGGCAATAATGCAAGACCCTGACCACTGTCTACCTGGGCTATTTCTCTGGACTGTGTTTGCAGCAAGCAACTTTGAAAGATGAGGTGACCTCTCCCCTAAGACAGAGAGCGGGCTTGTTTACTGCTCACTATAAAAGTGACGGCTTCCCAAAGCTCAGCATTCCCCTCCTATAATGCAGCCCGCTCCATGGGCAAGTGTACATCTAGCACAACTGTGTGGCCTCTCTGGGATTTGGAGGACACAGGGAACCGGTGCTAACATGAAGTCCTGGCTACTGCTTTGGCCAAGAGTAATAATGTCCTTTGTCTCTGACCAGGAGTCTCATGTCTTCTGCCAGCATCCGTGAAGTAGATAGAATCAAGCTAGTAAACAGGGTAGAATCTTGGATCCTTCACAGAACCCTGATTGAATTCAACAAGGGTAGAGTACAATGAGCAATGGGAAATAGTAGGAGATATTTTTTATTCTTTATTCTGATACTGTGTACTTTCTAGATTTTTGGTAATAAAATGCCTTTGTTTTAATAAATGATAATAATGGATGGAATCTCATTTCATCAGATCCAAGATGACATTGATTATAAGATGCACCATTATACGCTAATTAGAAAGAAAAAATGCTGTCAGTTAGACTATAATACACTGCCTTCTTAACACTTATGATTTTTATTTTATATGTATTGAAAGAGCTCTTTCAGGCTTAAACATGGAGTTTTATATTACTCTTGTGCATACATAAAAAGGAAAATATAAGCAAATAAAATTGGTCCAGGTATTCTAAAAATTATGCAGGCAATGAAAACATTGGGCCTGTAGCAATTCATTAGAAAATGCCAATGTGCATAAGATACAATTTTGATTTTTGAAAAATGCATTTTAGAATGAATTAATTATAGTAAGTGTTTAATAAATGTTGTAACTTAGCAAATAAAAATAATATTAGTGTCCCTCAATTGTTTTGAAAGGTCAATGATTGATGAACTTTATAGGTCCAGAAACCACTGCCCTATAGTGTAACTTGCACGTCCTCTTTGGGATATCCTTTTTCTTTTTTTCTCAATTTTCAAATATTATACATCCTTTAAGAGCAAACACAGATCCCTAAACCTTAAGTGATCTCTCCCACCTCTGCTCTGAGCACCCTGAACTCTCACTGGCCTTATCATACAATCACGTGGCATTTACAATATGCTGTATAATTATGTCAGTGTATATTCTTTACTTTCCTCAATAAAATTGAAAATTCCTTGAGAACAAGAATTGTTTCTTATACCTTTACTCGCTTCCTACAGTTCTTACGTTTTAAACAGATGGAAAATTTAAAAGCATAAATGATTTTCCAGACATTTTTAACCTTATAAATATGAAATTAACAATGGCTAATGGGTTAAAAAAAAAGTGCTTATTTTAGGGCCAGATAATGCTCATTAACCCAAATAGTTGCTGTGAGATGGCTAAGCCATGCTTAATCCATTTATGGATTTAGTCCATTTCTTTCACCAAATGCCAGCGTAAGGTTGGGTGAGTTGGAATTGGTGGAAAGGAAGTGAAATGGAACCCTTTCTCCTTAGGCTCCTTCCTCTGACTCTTCCTGGCTTTGAAATTGCCATCCCTTCATTGCCATGGCAACCCCTTCAGTGACTGAGCTATAAGAAACATCAATTCTCCTAAAAGTAATGCATTTCTGAAAATAACTGATCTCTAGACATTAGGGTATATCAGGAAGCATCTTCTCAAAACCCTTCCTGGGTCTCCACTCTGACTTTCACGCACTTTCTCTCTGTTCTCCTCGCCCTCCGGCGTGCAGACTTCTTTACTGCTCTTCTCACCCGAGGCTGAGTGACTCCCCGACTAGACTTTGCCTCCTTAAAGGCAGGAAGGATGGCTTCTTTGCTTTTTATTCCTAACTCGACATTCCTTGTTTATTGCATGTCCTCAATAAAAGTTTGTTGATGACTGAATGGATCTGTCCCTTAAAGAAGGGAGATGGAAAAATGGACGTGTTATGTTCAAGAAGCCTGGTTTGTGAATTAGAAAAAACCAAGAGCAGATGCTTCCCGATTACTAATATCTACTTTAAAGTTGTTTTATGCTACTTGAAAGAAAAAGGTAGCAAAAATAGGTATTTGACAAGAGATTCTGGCATTTAGTGGGTATTCAGTAACTACAGGGGAAAATGCTAGAAAGATTAACAATTGCTTATAAGCCTGATTTTGGTGTGTACGTTTTTGTTTCGTAGGTATTTTTATGAGTCCACTCAACAAACCTTTATTTAGCCTGTTTCATGTGCCAGCTAGGTACAAAAGAATAAAGTGTAGACAAACAAGTTAGTTGAAGCCTTTTTTTTCTAATAACATCTCAGCTGGTAGTTGGTTGACTAATCAACAAAGCCGGTTAAAGCAGGAAATCATACATCTCATTCTGTTCCAGCTGTAAACTGGGTAGTTTAAAAAACAGAAATTTATTTCTCACAGTTCTGGAGGCTGGGAAGTCCAAGATCAAGGTGTAGGCAGATTCCGCATCTGGTGAGGATCCACTTTCTGTTTCATAGACGGTCCTTCTCATTGTGTCCTCTAATGGCAGAAGGGGAGAGGGGTCTTTTATAAGGACAGTAATCCCATTCATGTGGGTTCCATCCTTATAAGCTAGTCACCTCCCAAAAGCCCTGCCTCCTCACATTATCACCTTGGGGGTTAGGATTTCAACATATGAATTTGGGAGAGACACAAAATTTAGACCATAGCAATCATACAAAGATATTTTATATAAAAATACAATCATTTGCAAAACTTTTGATGCAAGACCAAAGTCTTGTCTTCGATTATGAATCTACTAACTGTAGTTCTGAATATTCTTTTTTATGTAACTATACTCCTTATTTAGAGTTTCCAGTTTCCTTTCCTTAATGCAGAATGAGAATTTGTGGAAAATCTGTGTCCACAATCCTTTTAGAGTTTTTCCAGTTATATTTTATTTGTCCCATCCAACATTTGGGTCAATGGCATTTTTTTTCTAAAGCTACTCACTTTTACTGGTCCTCCAAAACATTCAATGTAGTTTTTGTAGAAATAACCACCTCTTTCATTTTTCATTTATATTTCATCAGTTTATGTAATAATGAAAAGAATAGATGGCATAGGCTGGGCGCAGTGGCTCACGCCTATAATCCTAGCACTCTGGGAGGCCAAGGCAGAGGATTGCTTGAGGTCAGGAGTTTGAGACCAGCCTGAGCAAGAGCAAGACCCCATCTCTACTAAAAATAGAAAGAAATTGGCCAAACAACTAAAAATAGAAAAAATTAGCCGGGCATGGTGACGCGTGCCTGTAGTCCCAGCTACCCGGGAGGCTGAGGCAGGAGGATCACTTGAGCCCAGGAGTGTGAGGTTGCTGTGAGCTAGGCTGATGCCACGGCACTCTAGCCCAGGCAAGAGAGTGAGACTCTATCTCAAAAAAAAAAAAAAAGAATAAATGCCATAAACAGATTTGGGAACAAGCACAATGATGTTAAGAATCAGTTTAATTGGTGGAGCAGAGGTACTTGGACATACGAGAGAGCCTGGCCGCCACTAGTGTCTGCCTTGAGGGCCAACAGTAATGGGGAGTGCCTAGTAACCTAGTGAGTGGTTAGACAGAGATCAGTCAGTACTCAATGGCATGGTTGAATAATAATATAGAAATTTCCTAAGAGAAAATTTCTATACTACCATTTCCATTTTACAGATGAGCTAATTGAGGCACAGAGAAATTAAAGTCACTTACCTGGTGTCACAGAGCTAAGAAATACAAGTGGTAAAGTGGGATAAGAACCCAGTCCATCTTGATTCTACAGCCAGAATTTTTAACTTTTATATACTACATTTTTCTGTTATATTCTCCACCTTCTAGAACTTGAAAGGCAAATGACTGATAAATATCTGAAACCCTTCCAGCACTAAATGATCCCTTTTCTTACAGAGAACAGCAGGCTGTTTATTGTAATGGAATACTGTGATGGAGGGGATCTCATGAAAAGAATCAATAGACAACGGGGAGTGTTATTTAGTGAAGATCAGGTAAAAACACTTTTAATTTGCATTCTAATTTATACGTGTGTGGGGGAATTAAATTTATAATGGCATAAGAAGTAGACCATGTTTATGTGAAGCATGACTTTTGGTGGAGATTTTCAAACCATAAAATAGTGAATCACTATTCTTGATAGATTTGAATCCTGAACAAGTTTGCAATTGAGCTTAAACTGAATCTGTTTTTGAGACTGAAGTTTTCTGGAGAAAAGATTTTCTCTTCGGACAATCTCATGTCAGATGCCTCTGGGATAAATCTTCATGGCTAAAAAAAAAAATCTGAATGTGGAGTTCCTTAGTCATTTAAAATGTGACATATTTATAGCTTCGCTCTTCTTTCTTTTACCATTTGATACTCTGTTTTGAAATATCCCACTTTGCCAGGGGAGAATAGAAGATCTTAGCAATGCCTGTTTAGTTTCCTTGGTTGTTAAGAGGGGGAGAGAAAAGGTGAAGAGTAATGGCCTCAGTTCCTATTTTCTCTTTGCACAAACATTTTTTTTCTATACTCCAAAGCCTCCTTTGGAACCCTCTTGGGAGTTGTGCTCATGAAGAACACAGGTATGTGTGTGTGGAGAGGAATCCGAATTAGGACCCATCTGATTGATGGGGAGGGCCATTGTCTTGAGTAGCACCCGAGAATGGCCCATCTTTCTTTTGGCCATTTGTTTCTTTGTTCCAATTTCGCATGTAAGAGCATCATGCCCACATAATTTCCTCCTAGAGTTAAAGTTGAATATTTCGAATATATGAATGATTAAAGAATCAATATCTCTAGCCTCTGTGAGATTATCAAGCATTCTTCTCATGCTCATTTACATTATGTATTAAATTCCAAATTCATAGCAACCCTCTTTTCTTCTCATCTAGATATTATTTTGCCACATTTTATAAAAATGCTTTTCATGACAAAATTTCAAATTACATTTCCCTTTGTTGGGAATGAACTAAAATTACAACTGAAGAGTAATGTCTGAAATATAGCTTTTATTCCTATTATTTTCCTCTTCCTGTATTATTTGGTAGACAAAGAACCAGTGAAATATTAAAATAGTTTAAATAAATCCCATAGGCACAGAACACATTTTCATAAAGAGGCTCATGGCCAACAAAGATATAATAAAATCATGACTAAGAAATAAAATTCAGCTTTAAAAGTAAGATATTTGTTGGTTTTATATTAGATAGATAGATATTTCATTACAATTGCTAATAACCTCACAGATTCTCCATGCCTTCTGCTTTCTCTCCCTGCCCTTGGCATCCTCCCTCTCCTGAAGGGGAGATCCAATGTTCCCAGGCAGGTCAGAAAACACAGCTGCCTGGCCGCTACCCCTGAGGCAATCAGCAACCCAGTGTTAAATAAGGAATCTAGAAAATCACTGACCTAACCTCTCTCTTTCCCTTGCTTCTACTTATCTTTTTCTGTATGCAGAATTCCCTTTGATACCAGGGATGTTTGGATTGTGTTTCCATTTTTCTATCTGTAAAATGAAAATAATAATACGAGAAGGTGAATCTATTAGCTTTATTCCTGTAAATACACATACACACTGTGTAATTTCTCTCTTTTTGCATGTTATCATGAAGACATTTCAATGACTACCAGACTTTTCAATAGTTTTGTTTCCTATTCCCTCTGCAGATCCTGAGTTGGTTTGTACAGATCTCTCTAGGACTAAAACATATTCACGACAGGAAGATATTGCACAGGGACATAAAAGCTCAGGTAACAGCTCAGAGAGAAGACCAAGACAGAAATCATCTTTTCTTTCCTTGAAGTATCGCAAACAATATAATATTTTCTCCATTTATAGAACATTTTTCTTAGCAAGAATGGAATTGTTGCAAAGCTTGGGGACTTTGGTATAGCTAGAGTCCTGAATAAGTAAGTACTTTTAAAAATAATTTTTCATTCTATTGAGAACAGCCAATGTATGTAATTTTAGGTCTCATGAATTAAGGAGATAGTAAAAGCTTGGTTGCCCAAATAATTTTAGGTACCTTTATATAAATGTATGAAATCATTCAGATAGTACTTTGACATTAAAATTCCCAAGATAAATTGTGACGTAATAGAATGATGTTGGTAATGTTGTGTAGTGTGATTTTATTACTCTATTACCAATGCACCACATTTACTTTCTTCTAATATGTGCATGCGTCATATTTTGTGTTATCCATTTTCATACTTTTTTCTTGCATGTCCATGTCTTTAGCCTTTTCTTGCTGCAATAATAAATCATGCTATTTTATTATTTAATGTAACTTACTAGTTCCATGGAACTTGCTCGAACTTGTGTTGGAACACCTTACTACCTGTCCCCAGAGATCTGTCAGAATAAGCCCTACAACAATAAAACGTGAGTTGCTATCAGTTTGAAAGTGTCAGTAAAATCTGACGGGTGATACTGAATTACGATTCCAGAAACTAAAATTCTAATTCCTTCTCTCTTTCTTGTGGTACTTTTGTAATTTCATTTTCTTCATGTGTGAAATGGGGATCCCAGTGACTGTCTCTATCAGTGTTCCCTGAAGCTTTTGAATTTATTTAGAAAGAGAGACATTTCTCTTCATTCAAAGATATAAGTGATATAAAAAATAACATTGAAAATCACAGTCACTGTGTTGTCTGTCTGTGTCTTTTATTTTCATACCTTTCAAGCACTGTTTAGTCTATTGCAGGAAAGTGTTGTAGAGAAGCAGGCAGAAGACAATGTGGTCTGATGACAGAGCACTGGATCAGGAGCAAGGAATCCTAGTCTGGGCTTAGTCACTAATTTCACCAAGTCAGTTGACCTCTGTGGGCAGCAGTTCCCCAACCTGTAACAATGAGAGTATTGGCAAGGTAATGTTTAAGGTGTCTTCCAGCTTAAAAATGCGACTAGTTTTTATGTATGTGATATCAGAGTCTAGTTCTCAGCAGTAATCTTAATATACACAACAACAAAAGGTGAAGAGGAGGTAGTTTTTACTTCCCTGTAAGGAGAAGGAAAAAAATTTCATTTTTCAAAGTTGTCTGCAATTGAACAAGTTGGCCTCGATAAATATGAGTTTCCTTTGGGAGTTGATTGTCCATTTGTTTAGGAAAATGCCCAAGGGATATTTGGCTGTTGGACTTTGAAAAAGATAACTAGAAGGAAAGCCCAGTTAGAGATTTACAGAAAGAATAGTAAGAATTTTTCTGCATAATAGAGACATCCCTTGGCACCAAAGAGTTTGGCCTCAAGTTGTGCAGTAATACAGACAGGGTGTGTTGACCGAAGGCAGGCTGTTCAAAGCAGAGCTTGGTACTGCCAGCAGACAGCCCTGGGTGAGAAGCTTGTTTTGTTTTCTTGTACTGCTTTTTAAGAATTCGAGTCAACATTTAAATACTGAAAGACTTTAGAACATGCGGATGTGGTGCTTCTGAAAATTGGAAGATCTTAGTGATCATCAGCTGGGCAGCCCCGGGGCCCTTTAAACCAGCAGATCATTTCCTGGTTCACACACTCCGCACCATGCGGAGGTGGTGCCAGGTCTGCAAAGGAACGGGCCCCACCGGACCCCAGGTGGCTTCATTACTGGCCTGAGCCCTGGGCTTGTGAATTCACTAGGCTGGCTACAGAGGGCACTCTGGAAACAGAAGAGAAGTTGGGGGCCTATGGAAGACTTAGTAAAGAAAGACAAAATTCTGTGTGGACAGTGAGTTTCTAGAAACTCTGGAAAGCAGTTTAAATTTGTTTCCTATCAATTCTGTAATCACCTTCTATCATACTCAAACCTTCAGTATAACTCTCTCTCCCTCTCTCTCTCTCTCTCTCATACGCACACACAGAGGAATTGTTGCTAAGTAGTGAAGCCATTTACCTCACTTTAATGAATCATCCTAATTCTGGCACTTTGGTCTGTTAGATTTAATTGTGTTTTTGTTCTATGAAATAACTCCTTATTAAACCAATCACATTTAAATATTTACTACATACTAAGTCTATAAAGAGCAAAACTTGAGTCATATGTTTTACATTTTTCAAATGTTTATTGAGAACCAAATACTGTGTTCATCGTGTAATATAACTTTGATTCTGTCAAGAGCCTTGAGTAGAATATACCTTTCAAAATCAACTCAATATTATCTTTTGAGTCAAAACAAATCCGTAGTTGAATCCTGCCTCCCTCCTCCAAATTGCTCAGAATTTCCTCATGTACACGTTTTTCTTTCAGCATGAAACTGATGTAAATATTGAGCCATCAGATTGTGACAAAGTTCATATACTTTTTGTCCACTAGCATTCTGACAAATTACTCATGTTTTTATTTTACCTGTTGTTTTAGTTTATAGTAAGAATTGATAATATATTTAAAAACATTTGTAAAAACTAATCAACCTATATAAAATTGTAAAGCTGTACAATTTTAAGGAGCTGTAAGGATAAAAGCTTTTATTAAGAACTATGGGCTGGGCATGGAGGCTCATGCCTGTAATTCCAGCACTTCGGGAGGCTTGGGCGGGAGGATCACTTAAGCCCAGGAGTTTGAGGTTACAGTGAGCCATGATTGGACCACTGCATTCCAACCTGGGCAACAGAGTATCTCTAAAATAAAATAAAATAAAATAAAAATTATGGATGTATTCTTGGCATATAAAACTCTTATCTTCCTTAGGGATATTTGGTCTCTTGGTTGTGTCTTATACGAGCTCTGCACACTCAAGCATCCTGTAAGTTTGTTAATCATCAGATTAATCTTGAATTATTCAAATCACATAAATGAAATGACTTCTGGGAGAACAAGGTTAATGTTTGATTTTATTAGATTGTTAAAAATTATATGGATAAGCTATTAAAAAGAATGATAGATCTGTATGTCCTGACTTGGAAAGAAGTTGGAGCAATATTTTAAAGTAAAAAGCCCAAGTTGGAGAATAGTATGTGTAGCATATTTCCACTAAAAATAAATTGTGTGTAAATATATGTATTTAGCAAAGAAAAGGTGCAAAGAAAAGGTAGGAAACCAGGCACAAGCTTCTAAGAGTCTTCTTCCAGTGGTCACATGGGATGTACTAATTCCTCCAGCAACAAGTTTTGACAACACCAAAGTGTTATCTGAGAGGGAAGCTCATTAGATACGCACTGCAAAGGGTTTTTATTGGGCACTGGTCATGTAGGAACCCACTGTCTGGCATATACCAAACTCCCAGACTCATAGAAAGAAAGCAAGTAGTCAGCATAAACCATATTGTGTGCATAAACAGTTTAGACAAAGAGCCATTCTTAACATTTAGGGAATAATGAGAATTCTCCGTATATCTAAGTTCTGAGATACCAGCCAAGGGGCCAACATTGTAAGCAGGCCTTTCTAAGGATAGACTGCTATGTCAACTCTTTTCTACAGAGCTGTCATCATTATTATTATTAATTATTAATTATTGTCGTAGGTCACACAGCTAGTGTCTGACCAAAACCTGTACCTTTATTGCCACACCATGCTGTTGAATATTATTATTATGTGTAAATAACTGACGGTTTCATACAATAGGAGATTTTTTGGTTTATGAAGGTTTTTGAGGAACTGAAAAAATGTTTATGTAAATTTAATAAAAGTAAGACATAAAATTTCATGTCAGTATGACTTCAACTTTGTAAAATAAACATTACTTTTAAAAAGGCCAGAGGCTGGGCACAGTGTCTCACACCTGTAATCCTAGCACTTTGGGAGGCTGAGGTAGGAGGATGGCTTGAGGTCAGGAGTTTGAGACCAGACTGAACAAGAGCGAGACTCTGGCTCCACAAAAAATAGAAGAATTTAGGCTTGGTGGCGCATGCCTGTAGTCCCAGCTACTTGGGTGGCTAAGGCAGGAGGATCACTTGAACCCAGGAATTTGAGGTTGCAGCGGGCTATGATGACGCCATTGCACTCTAGCCAGGGCTACAGAGTGAGACTCTGTCTCAGAATAAATAAATAAATAAACAAACAAACAAATAAATATAAAAAAAATCAGAAGGAAATATACCTCTGAGTGGTAAAATTATGTATATTTTTCCTGACTTTATAACTTCCCGTACCTTCCAGTTTTTTATAATGGGTAAATATTATTTTGATCATAAGAAAAAAATTAAAACAAAAAAACTTGTTTTAAATAACATGGCATCTCATTGAGTAACTGTCTGTAATATCTACTCATGAAAGATGAGTTGATGAAAACAAGTTAGGGTGGGCCATAGTGAATAACCGCAGCTTAAAAACATTTTTTTGTTTCTTGGCATATTTATTACTGTAATGCTGGTATTTAACTTTTCTCTGATTTAGTATCATTGCTCCTTGTCCTTTCAGTTTGAGAGTAACAACTTACACCAGCTGGTTCTGAAGATTTGTCAAGCACATTTTGCCCCAGTATCTCCAAGGTTTTCTCGTGACCTACGGTCCTTGGTATCTCAACTCTTTAAAGTATCTCCTCGAGATCGACCATCTATTAATTCCATTTTGAAAAGGCCCTTTTTAGAGAATCTTATTGCCAAATACTTGGCTCCTGAGGTGAGTTTTGAGGTGACTGGATTTTGGCAGAGATCTTGGTTCCTAGGTCCTTGACTCGTGTGTTCGGTTTTAGGCCATTCAGGAAGAATTCAATCACACACTTCTACACAGGGCAAGAACGTCAGCGTCTCAACCTGCTGAGAAGGTGGTCCAAGGTAAGAATGACTTATGCATTTATTACAAGTGTCCCACACAGCCAGTTATCACAAACAACGGGCAACGTTAGCGGGGAAATTCCACCAAATATATTGAACATAGATATTTTTTAAAAAATATGAGCAAAGCCGTGCGTGGTGGCTCATGCCTGTAATCCTAGCACTTTGGGAGGCTGAAGTGGGAGGATCTCTGAGGCCAGGAGTTTGAGACCAGCCTGAGCATGAGCAAGACCCTGTCTCTACAAAAAAAAAAAAAAAAATTAGCCCAATGTGGTGACGCCTGCTACTGGGAAGGCTGAGGCAGGAGGATCACTTGAGCCCAGGAGTTTGAGGTTGCAGTGAGCTATGATGACACCACATGCAAGAAAGAAAGAGAGAAAGAGAGAAAGAGAGAGAGAGAGAGAGAGAAAGAAAGAAAGGGAAGAAAGAAAGAAAGAAACAAAGAAAGGAAGGAAGGAAGGAAGAAAGGAAGGAAGGAAGGAAGGAAGAAAGGAAGGAAGGAAGGAAGGAAGAAAGAAAAAAGGGATCATCTGAAGTGATGAAGTGCCCTGTGGTAAGGAAGAGAAAATTACTAATTCAATTGATGCTGTGAAAGAGCCCCAAGATTTAGCCATAACCAAATATCTGGACTTACAGGGTCAGGAGGAACAGAAAATCTTTCCAAGGAATCTGTGGTAGGGACACGTTATCCACTGTGGTAGAGAAGTTAAACTCGAGGAACATTATAAAGGGAAAATGAATGAGCCTCTGCCATTTGGTTTGACTGACATTGTTATTTACCAGTCTAGACTGGGAATGTTTAGAAAGTAGGTAAGTAGAGGATGAGAGAAAGTGCATTGTCCACATTTCTAATATAGAAAAGATAGGGAAACAAGAATAAATTTTAATGGAGACAAAGACAAACATATTAGAAGAGCTACTGATACATCTTAAACAACAGTGCACATGAATGGCGTGGCCTGATAACCCAAGCTTTAATGACTGCATTTCATGACTTTGACTATTATCCCATGCAAATCGTTTCTGTAAATGTCAACATTAATTCCTAATTTTTAAAAAAGTAATGTTATGTGTTACTAAAAACATACAAAGGAGCTCCGGAAAAGAATAGTTTTCTCCATTGAAAGATAATGCATAGTGATTTTTCATCAGTTCTCTCACTGTGTGTGTAAAACATCTCTGACTAAAGTAAACTTACTTTATGAAATGTAGCTTGTATTTATATTCTTACAAGTATCAATATTAAACGTGTAGAAAGTTTTAGAAATTGAAGTTGTTTTATTTTGGTTAAATAAGAGTCTAAAATACAGAAAGTGAGATTCCAGGAAAAGTGCCCACCAAGATCAAGGATATCAGTGCCAATTAAAAGGAAGGATATATCACATAGAAATGAATGGAGACCACCAGCTGGAGCCCAGAAGCCCATATCCGTAAGTCATACTAAACCCTCTCTCTGGTTCCTTAGCTATGGTATATTCTCACAGACCTATCTGCACATGTTCATGAGGTATAAGCTCATTAATTGAGAGTGCACTAGTTTTGTGCTTATAATAAAATCATTCGGTAATGAGCATTAAAGTGGTACTTCATTGGAAAACTTCTAGTTTTTATATTTTATAAAGCAATACTGCATTTTCTTATCGGTATACATTAGTTTTCATTTTCTTTTTATAATTAAAATTCTTATGTCTTTGAATAAATAAGGTTTTTCTGTATAGGGCAAGTAATGTAGCAATAGAAAACACTTTGCATTTCATACTCTTAATTCTAACATGTTATGTATACGATTAAGAGGTTTTTATTATATAATAATTGATCTTTTCATAGGGATTCTTTATGCTTAGCTATTTGAATCCACTTCAGCAGTGTTGAATCTTTTAGCTCATGCTAGTGAGCTAGTGAAATGCTTCTGGTATATAGATGATAAATGGCTATTGTCTTTTAATTGAAGAATTGTATTTTTAGAGAAGGCTTATGGGATAATTAGAGGACCATTTGGAAGTATATTTACTAAGTGTTTACTTATCATCTGGATGTTTTAGTAATTGTGTTGTATAAACAGATTTTTAAAAAACTATTGGTTAAATTATTGCTCGTCATTTAATAAAAAGTAGTTTAACTTTTTATAAGAAATAAGAAAAGTATGCCATGATTCAGAATGCTGTGTATTAGAACTGAAGAAGAAAAAAAAATCCAAAAGTTTTGAGTGTGGAATAAATTAGGAGAACTTTTGAACAAGTTGACATTTTTTCTAATCTGTTGAAAAGCTTCTGCTGATGGAGTGAAGTAAGTAGATTTCCATGGGAACCACCTCCGATGTTCCCATTACTGCTTGGGATTTTAGAGAAAATTTTAAACAAATTGTGTTTATTTCCTTCCAATATTTTTTCTATTTCTAACCATTTTTCAACAAGTAATTACTACCACCTTCTTCTGGGTTATATGCAGGTGAAATTAACAAAACAAAAAAAACCTACTTCTTCCTTTAAAAGATTCTAAAAATAAACATATAACTTATGTTTAGACTAATAAACCAAATTTTATACATTTACATTAATATTTAAATAGAACTATATGAAAGTGCAATTTTGGTAGGTTAATGATTTGACCAATATATGGTCCAATCTAACATATGTACGATCCATATAGCATTAAAAAGAACAAAGAATGTATTGTGTTGCCTCTTTACAGTGAGAACATTTCAGTTTTAATGATTTTTTAGTTATTCATATTCCCAACTGTGAGTTCCTAGGTCTTTCCAGCGGTTTGATCTTTTCCCTTTTATTATCAGCTGTGAAGTAGGCAGAGTTGTCACATTTAATGTAAAATTGACCCTACTTTGCTCTTTAGCAACAGGGTCTTGACTGCCTTTCATATCTTAATTTGATCTGATTCCTGTCTTCTAGCTCAACTATAAGGTTCCTGTCTCTACTTAGCTCTAAGATAAACTTTTGCTTCCAGTTCTCCTCCTCTCATTCTGTTCTGGTTGGAGGGGTGGTGAGGAGTAGCTTGGGGTGGTAACATGCCTGTCATAGCTGTTGTGTGACCTTGTGTTTCTCGGGAAGAATGACTCTGAATGACTCAGCATCTTCTTTCCTTCAAGTCATGATGCCATTTTACGTTTAGTCAACTTATCAGAAACTAAAAATGTTGCAAATCCCCAAATTTGTGAGTTGCACAATAATGTTTATTCTCCCATAAAGTTCAGTAATGTATAAACAAGTTTATGAGAAATAGAAAAACAATAGTTTATAGTTTCAGTTATTGGGTTGGTAAGGCATACTCACTAGGTAAGTATTTTTCACACCCTAGCCATGAAGTATGCATGATTCATACCCACACCTTAGCAAAATTACAAACTATATACTATAATACTTAGACTTCTAAGGTCTTTTTCAACTTTAGGATTTGGGGACTCTAAGAATATTTTACTCTGAAGACAAGTGCAGAACAAGAAAACAAAAATACACCTTCAATACCTTGTTTTAACTATGGTCACCATCAAATTGTCAATGATTATGGATTTTTGTTACTTTAAAAAAAAAAATATTCCCTCTTCTTTCCCTCAGATAAAAATGATAGAAAGGCCCAAACTTGCTGCCGTGTGTGAACATTATGATTATTATTATGCTCGACTTGACTTGTTGAGGAGGAGAGCTCACGGACCAAGTTATCACTCTGTTCCCCAAAAAGATACTGGAATGGAGGAAAATTATAATCAGGAAGAAAGGCTTGGCCCATCCCCAGGTCAATGGTAATACTGTAGTCTAACTTAAGCCTTGGTTCTCTGAGAGTATCTTTATATATCGACATTCTTTATTCTGAAATCCTTCCAAATTCTCTTAAAATAAATAATCCAGGGAGAACTTTCCAAATCTTTCATTTTAAACCCTTAATCCACAGTTCCCTCCACCCTTTTTCATCTCAAGTCTGATATAGCTTATCTTCTTATTCGTGGAGCCATTTAACTATAGGCACAGATTCATACTCTTGAATTTTTAATATTTTTCTTTCCTCCTAGTAAATTCCACTATCTGGGGGATGATAAAGATAGTTGTATATATTCCATTTTTCAAAGAAGTCATTATATGAATCAATGATTCAATGATTGAAATCAAATGATCATTTGAGACATTTTACAAAGTGAAATATATTTGATTTAACATTTATATTCTAGGGATTTTTAAAATATGGATATATTATAAAGAAAATAAGATACTGCGATTTAATATTCTTATGGTAAATTTTCAAAAGGTTTGTTCCATAACATATTTCTATAGATCTATAATATTTTCAATTTTTTTTTTTTCACACTGATGTCAACATTCCTGTGTCTGGGATCATTGACTCCTGGCACAGGGCTGAGGACCTGTGTCTGTGAGTTATTTTTTGTCATCAAATTATTTTTTTTGTTCACGGTTGGGAATTTGCTAACTTTGATGACTGTGATTATTTATTGTTGAAATTTTGGATGTCATGAAAAATATAAGAGTCTATGCGAGAGCGATCCTATTAATAGCTAGTGAAAATTAGGTAAGCAAGAATGATGAAAGAATGATTTCTTCAGAAATGCATCATGGGAAAAGTAGATGTTTTAATTTATTTTAACTTTGTATTTTTAGAGATAGGATCTCACTATATTGCTCAGGCTGACCTTGAACTCCTGGGCTCAAGTGATCCTTTTGCCTTAGCTTCCCGAGTAGTTGGGACTACAGGCACATGCCACCACACTCAGCTAGATGTTTTATTTTTAGAGATACTGGGTGCTCTTATGGTTTTATCCATCTCTGTAACACATTTTAAATTACGCCCCGATTATCAAAAGTTATGTGTTCCATTAGTTCAAACTGTAATGTCCATGTCAGACTCGATTAATGAGGGACATACATTTTACATATAAACTGGGAGCAGCCACAAAACTCCCTTTCCCTTTGCTCAGCCACTGGAAAAATACATCTTCCCCTCTTTGTCTAGATTTGAAAGCTGACAAACTATCAATTATTTTGATTACGTATAGTTTTATCTCCCAAGCTGTCACATGGACTGGTAGAAAGTTCCTTCTCTTCCCCGTCATAGCCCCATCCCACTGTCTCCCAGGATGCCCCTCGAGGACCAGTAACCCCTCCTCATTGTGCACCCTCTCCCCAGCTTCCTCTCTCTTGGAGCTCCGATTCCAGGCGATGGGATGGAGGAAGAGGAATTTGTACGCGGTTGGAGAGAGGGGCCCGGGGGTGGAGGGGGTGTAAGGAGGAAGAGAGACATCCTCACACATACAAATTGGGGTTTTGAGAGGAATGAGTGCTGCAATTTAGCCCTCATTTGATTCACGCGCTATCTATGTGTCAGACACTGGCTGGAAACCTTCACAGCCCTAATCTCTTCTAATCCTCGTATCAACTCCTGTGAAATGGTGCTGTGTCCATTTTACAGATAAGGAACTAAGACCCAGAGACCTTAACTAGCTTGACATTTCATCATATTTCTAAACTGATTATTAGCTTGACTCTAATAAATTGGGGACTGCTTATCATGATGTTCCTAAAGGAGTTATTTCTGAAATGATAGTTCTATCTTTGGAGCCTTAAAAGTTACTGGCATTCCAAAACTCTTTATCACATAGTTCATCCTATGCAGTTTTCATTTAGCAACCAGTAATGATGGAAATTCTTTGCAGGAAATTCTACAAAAATAGATGAATATATAAAATGTAAGTATAAAGCTGAAAATGGTTTGACCAGAATTGGCCAGAATCGTGCTGGCAAAATACCTTAAACTTTTGAGACACAGCTAAAGCATCACTTCTTTATTCATTAAGCATTTATGTGCCGGTACATGAGGTAAGGTAAAGGGATGAAGGACACGTTCTGTTCTCAGGGAGCTTAGCTTTTAGTGAAGGAAACAGACACACGGCCATTGTCAAATCAGGAGTGACAACCTGTGCGTTACACACCTGCACAAAGCGTGAAAAGACCTGGGCATGGGTTTGTTTTCCTCCCAACATATTATAGACCATGGAAGGACAGAATCCTGCCCCGAAGAGAAATCACTGCATCAGAATCTTGTTTTGATTAATTTTCTCCTGTATCCCCAACTGTTACTCTTCTCTTTTTCCCTCTTTCCTCTTGATTCTGAAATTATCTTTCCCAGTGTAAATTTTCTGTAACTTTGAATTACTTCTAGAACTGGGAACTTCAAACCATAGGTGAATTGTGAATCTTATTGCTAAGCTGAAAATCCACTTGTCAAATTGTTGCCTAAGACTCATTAAAATTTCAACTTAAGCTGAACATTCTTATTTCCTAAGGCCTGCTGAGTATCTTCAGAGGAAATTTGAAGCTCAACAATATAAATTAAAAGTGGAAAAGCAATTGGTAAGTCAAATATCAAATATGGGAGGCAATCAGGAATTTCCTAATAGTTTCTCTGCTCACAGATATTCATGGATCCTTAAGTCAGAGTACATTCCACTCGAAGGTCAAGACTACCCTTCATTAGTTCCCGGTTTTTAATAGCTAAAGAAAATAATGGGAACAGGCTTGAGTCAGAGTCTTGGAAGGCTGGTTTCTTCACTGGCTATATCACTTGCTGTGTGACCTTGGGCAGTTCATACAACTTCTCTGACCCTTAATAAATGACAGTTTATAAATGACAATTTTGGAGTAGATGAACTTCAAGTTCCCTTTCAGTGCTGCAGTGCTTTGATTCTATTTTATTAAAGACTTTTCTGCACATTTGAAAAAAGTTACTACTGTATGTTATTTGAAATGAAAGTTAATCTTTACCTTGAAATACTATGTCAGAATTCTGGGGCTAAGAGAGACTGGATATGCATCCTATGTGTATCACTCTTATTTTGAACTGCTTAAAAGCTGTAGTTCTATTCCCCTACCTAATCTCATGTTCCAGGGTTTCTAAACCTTTATAGAACTTTAATATCACAATTATAATTTATAAATTCAGAAAATGAATCTAGATAGTATAAAGAGGTAGTATAAAATATCAATTGCTAAGAATAAACAATGGTTGAATTAATTTTTATAGACTGTTTAATATTTCATACCTAAATTAAGAAACTTCTGCTACTTACCATAAAAAACTCCCAAATACTTAGTCTGCTTGGTGATATAATTCTTGTTTACAGGGAAAAGTCAACATCAAATCAGAAGATGTTTCCAAAATGCAAGTTACTTTATAAATTATTTCATTCAATAAATAGGGTCTTCGTCCATCTTCTGCTGAGCCAAATCACAACCAGAGACAAGAGCTAAGAAGTAATGGAGAAGAGCCTAGCTTCCAGGAGCTGCAGTTTAGGAAAAACAAAATGAAGGAACAGGTTAAAAACAGTCTAATTCCAGGGCTACCACTGTACTCATATTATTGTACTGTCATGGGGTGTTATTTCTATTACATTTCCTCCATTGTACCTGAGAGGCTGCTGTTGCACAAATGCTTGTTGGACACACTCAATATGTAAAGCACCATGCTGGATGTCACAAGGGATACAGAGTTACAGAGTTATGTATTTCACTTTTTCAGAGAATGCAACATAGCTAAGTTCATAACACCTTCTACCTTGGATTGATAAAATAATTGTCCATCATCATTTATACAGTTAGGACTCGTATTCATTTACTAGGGCTGCTGTAACACAGTACAACAAACTGAGTGGCTTAAAACAACAGAAATTTATTGTTTCATAATTCTGGAGAGTGGAAGTCCAAAATCAAGGTGTCAGTAGGGCCCTGCTCCCTCTGAAACCTGTAAGGGAATCCTCCTCTGCCTCTTCCTAGCCTCTGGTGGTTTGTCAGCAAACTTTGGTATTCCTTTGCTTGCAGCTACGTGACTCCATTCTCTGTCTCTGTCACGTGGTGTTCTCCCTCTGTGTCTCTGTCTTCACAGGGCCATCTTCTTATGAGGACATCAGTCACATTGAACTAGGGGCCCACCCTACTCCAGTACGACCTCATCTTAACTAATTATATCATGATGACCCTATTTTCAAATGAGGTCACATTCTGAGGCACTGGGGGTTAGGACCTCAACATATCATTTTTTGGGGGAAATAAAATCCACCCCATAACAGGATTAGATCTAAAAGTGGGACTTACAAAGTAACTGTATGTCATTAACACAGTTGAGGCTATATATAAAAGTGGGATCTATAAGTCAATCCACTGTCGCACAGGGTGAGAAGTACCGCAGCCCAAACATATGGCAGATTATCATCTTTAGGAGCGACAGATTGTCTAATTCTCATTTTATATGACACATTTTAAAAATTGTAGGCTGTATAGAGATGATTTTTGTGAAGGTATTCACAAACATTTAAAGTTTTTGGAATGGGTTTGCTTTCCAGGAATATTGGAAGCAGTTAGAGGAAATACGCCAACAGTACCACAATGACATGAAGGAAATTAGAAAGAAGATGGGGAGACAACCAGAGGTAAATTCATTCTTCTAGAGGAAACGTCGCTCTATCGATTTAGAGCTAACTAAATTGAGCTTAAAAGTAATGATCTCCTTATAGAAAAGATAAATTTTTATCCTAGAGGTCATGATGCAGACTTCTTTTTTAATAAGAAAACTGTCAGACCTAATTGAAGCTTCACTTAATTGTGGTTTACTGGAGACCTCACAAGGTGATAAGTATGTCTGAGATTCTCAGATAGGAATGGCTGTTATTAAAAGTACTTGTTGATTGTATTCCTCGTGAATCAGTCAGTGAGTATTTACTGAGCGGCTACTTTACGCCAGAACTGGATTAGATGCAGAAAGTTCGTGCCCAGGAGGGAAATAAAAACTAGCATTTATTGAATTCAACTGTGTGCAGAGGTAAGGTTCTAAGGCTTGTATAAGGTCACATCTGAGTCAGTCGAGATGATTCTTGAAAACCCCTTAAAGGAGCCACATGGGAAATTCATCTTTGTAGCTCTCAGGAAGGTCTCCAGAGCTGGAGCAGATCACTGCTGCTTCCGAAGAGGTCCAGGTGAAATAGCTAGCCTGTGTTTGGAGACCGTGTTGTATGAAAAACATATGGCTGTTGAAATACTAAGAATACCCTCAGGGCCCTGAAACGCTCCTACGGGAGGCCTGCGGGCACTGGGACTGTGTCTCCCGCCTCACGTGCGCTTGGCGACACATTCACTGAGTAGAACAGCCACGCTGCTGAAATAGGTCTCTCTCTCCCTCTCTCCTCCTTGCCTCTGCCCCTAGTGCATGCAGACGAATTAATATAAGTCAATGAGCTTGTGGTACAATTCAGCCGTATGTGTCAGGCTGTGAACTAGAGCTTTCACATATGAACTTCCTCTCACTGACCCACCAGAGTGGAGAAATTAACTCATCCAAAGCCATGTAGATATTACAAGACAGACTAAATGTTTAAATATCTGACTCTGAAGGCCCCTACTCTTTCCAGCATACTCAGTTCTGCTCACATGTAGCTGGAGAGATAAGACACACGTATGAAACACTCACAGAGCAAGACGGAATCAGCTAAGCCCTGTAGGTGCACAGGAGCGAAGATGAAGACGATGAGCAGGACACGGGATTTTAGGGAAGAAGGGGCGGGCCTGAGAAGAAGAGCGGACTGTAGAGAGGCAGAGCTGAGGGGGGGCCTTCTGAAAGAGCCACGCAAGGTTTCCGACTGCGTGTGCCGGCAACGGCGGCTTGGAGGTGCTTCTCTCCAGAGCAGAGGCTTGGTTCGTGGTGGGCAGCCTCTGGCCCCCATGCGCCTTGTATTTAAGGCAGGTCTGCGATGGGAAGCCTGAGTCCAGGAAGGATGGGTAGCAGGCATTTATACAGAGACTAAGAAAGAAGCGCCTGGGGGATACTGAGGCCGCCGCAGGGAAAAGAAGTAAAGAGGGCTCTATCCCTCCACTCCCACTGACAGCGCCTCTGCCAAGTAGCCTTCAGAACTCACGCAAAACCAGTCGTGTTGACTGTGTATAATTGGTGTTAAAGGAGGACTCGAAAATAAGTCACAGCACCTATTTGGTGAGGAAGAATGACCTGCCCGTCCACCAAGATGCATGTGAGGACGCTCCCGTGCAGGTAGTGACGGCCGTTGTTAGACGTGTGTGCTGCCCAGTGAGTTGGCTCTGGTCCCTGGTACTTACCCCTCACTGTCAAATGGAATCCTGTGGGGAGCTTTTAAAAAACTCAAATGTCTAGGCTCTGCCCCAAACGGTGTGGATGGGACTCAGGCATCCTGTGTGCAGAAGCTTGCCAGGTAACTTAGTGCGCAGTTTGAGAACTGCTGCTTTTTCAGCATCCGTTCAGCTCTCGGGATGGTGGGAGTCCGTGTCTCAGACACATTGGTCGTCAAGTCTGGTGGTCACCTTCTCTTCCATTTCAACCTTACATTTTTGATGGGGACGGGAGGGCAGGAAGACGGATCTCAAGAGAGATTTTTTTCTGTCTGAGAAAAGATTATAGGATTATAATGCTAAATGAATCTGTTGATTTCAACTAATTCTGAAAATTATTCAACCTGTGAAATGACCTCATAAGCAATACTCTTGTGATTACATGTTTTACTTTACAAGGAGTTGTATTGATTTTGTGAAGAAGCCCAAGCATGCTTTTATTTTTGCTTAATAGGATTCTCAATGAAATGGCCTGTACTGGCAATTAGTATTATCAATCGACTTATCGAATTATATAGAGTAATTCTTTACATTTTAAATTGTATTTATTGTTAGAGCTTGGCCCAGAGTCAACTAGAAATTGGAAATCCTTAGCATATTGTAAACTTGTAACATCTTTGGAAACATTCTAAGATGCCAGTAGGATCATAGTCCAAGCCATGAAAAGACAGCTCAGATTTTACAGACATTTCTTTCTCTCATGTTTTAACCTGGTTTTGGCAATACAAAGAAATCTAATACCTTAATGTTAAGAAAAAAAATCAAGCATCTAAAAATAAATAAAGTGTAGGAAAGAACATAAGCAAATGATGATGCCTTCTTTAAAAAAGTTGATATCAGAAATTAGGTGGATAAAATTTTGTATGTTTTGTGGAGTAACTTTGAAAGAAAACACGCCAAAATGCCAACAGTGTTATTTAGAGGTATTTAGATTGGCGTGGGGAATAGGGTGATTATTTTTTCACTACTTTGTAAATTTTTTATATGGAGGTTACAGCACTTTTACTACAAAAATGTGTAATAAAGTATCCGCTCCTTAGTTCTGTCAGCATTTTTATCAAAATCTTCAAACAGAAAAGGCATCTGATGTTTACCGGTGGCTGCTAGCCTCCAGAGGAACCCAGTAGCAGACACCTTTGCAAACTTTTGTAAAGGAAATAATTACCCCCGAATTTGTCCACTTTTTGAATTTAGGTTTTCATTGTCTTATCTGAAGGGAATATACAGCTATATAATAAAACAGGTTTTTAAATTCTCTTGTGCTACTTGTAGAGTTTCCAAAATACTGATTTGAACACGTTTACCTCTGCTCGACAATCTGTGGCAACTCCCTTTTGTGAATAGGATAAAGCCCATTTTCTTAGCATGACATTAGCAAGCCCATTTCTTAGAATGTTCCAGCCTCATCTCTCACAATTCCTCCAAACACACCCAAAGGTCTAGCCCTCTCAAATTACTTTCTTAAGCCCTACATATTTAATAAAAGAATTTTCCTTTTCTCCTCCAAGCCTTTGAAAAATGCTCATTCCTCTACTGAAATATCCTTTCCCTGTCTTCTTTTCTTGCAAAACCCATCATATCAGACTTCCTGGTGAAGTTTCTAGCATAGTTTTTTCCTCTCTCTCCCTTAGAATTAACAAATATATTTCCACAGCATTTCTATATACTTCACACACAGCGTGTGTCAGTTTGAAGCACTATTAATTGTTTGCCCTGCAACCTTGGGAAGGGTGTTTTCCTGCCTTGCAATGTTATGAAGTCTAGAAACAGGACTGTGACTTACGTATTTTATATTTGTGAAGTTGGTTGTCTGATTTGATTGGGTAGCCTGGTTGTCTCAGTTGTACAATAAGTGTCATATTGCTTTATTTTCCTTAAAATATAACGATCTTAGACTCCAACCCATATCCACCCCAATGGTTGGAAAATTCAGCGTCAGACTGTTACAGAGTTCCCCAGTGTCGTGGGGAAGGCCCTCGTGGCACTGTGAAAAGTGATGACCGGGCAGCCTTGGGGACTGGGATCTTTGCTGAGCTGGGAGCTCTAGGTTGGCGTCCAGTCTGTCTTCCACCGCTCCAGCGTACTGCCTCAGAACAGGACTCGGGTCCCCCCTCCCTTTTTAAGAACAGCTTTATTGAGGGATAGCCGCCTATAATAAACTACACATATTTCAGGCCTATACTTTACAACATTTGACACATGCACCCAGGAAACCATCACCATAATCAATATGGTGAACATATCCATCACCCCCAAAAATTTGTTTGTGGCCTTTTATAAATTCCTCTCTCCCGTTTCTCCTGGCCTCTCCTCCAACCTCACCTCCAGGCAACCACAGATCCGCTTGCTGTCACTGTAGATAGTTTGCATTTTCTGGATTAGTTTGCAATATGTAAATGGAGTCATACTGCATGTGCTCTCTTTTGTCTGGCTTCTTTCATTTGCTTAATAATGTTGAGATTATCCGTGTTGCACACCGTAATAGTTCCTCATTGCTCTTTATTGCTGAGTATATTACATTGTATGAATATATCAAAAGTTGTTTATTCATTCACCCGTAGATGGATATTTTGGTTGTTTCTAGCTTTTGCCTATTACAAATAAAGCCTCCATAAATATTCATGTACAAATCTTTGCGTGGGCATATGCGTCTTTTCTTTCATTTGGGTAAATGCTTTGGACCGAAATGGCTGGATCATATAGTGGGTGTATATTTAGCTTTTTAAGAACTGCCAAATGGTTTTCCGAAGTGGTTGTATCGTATGTGAGTTCCATGCTGCCTTCGTGTGGCTCTTTCCTCTCTGGGACTCTGTCCTTCAAACTCTAGCAGCCTTGATATCCCCAGGTCCTCAGCTTTGTCTTTTCAACTCGGGGAGGCTGCCAGGCTCAGCCTGGACTCCCCATCCCTGCGCCAGGGCCTGCAAACTCTCTCAAGACAGTAGGCTGGGGCTGGGGCAGGTGTAGGGCTTGTCTCGTTTGTTTTCTGTTTCTCTTTCTTTGCTAGATCTCTTTCTTGGCCAGATGTCTGATGTGTTAAAACTCGTTGTTTCTGTATTTGATCTGACTCTTTAGTTGTCTCAGGTGAGGAAGTGAATCTGGTCCCTGATACCCCATCTTGACAGGAAGCAGAAGTTTGCAGTAGCCACTGCTTGGGAGGCGTGTGGGGCAGTCAAGAGTTCCATCTGGGCTGCGTTAGAGAAGGTCTGAGAGGTTACACCCCTGCTTTGGGGCCTTCACCTTGCTGTTCCCTCCATGCAGAAAATACTTCCCGCGGACCTTCACACGCTAGGGGCCGTATCATTCCAGGACGTCAATCAAATGCCAAACAAGCTTTGCCGGCCTTACTCTCGCCCCCTACTCGTTTTCCATCCTATTCCCCTGTTTCATTTCCTTGATGACACTTAACAGTTTCTGAAATTATGTCATTCATCTGTTGATTCATTTATTACCTATCCTCCTCTAGTAAAATGTAAGCTCCATGTCAGCAGGGGCCTTCTGGGTCACGTTCGCTGTCCTAACCCATTGTGTAGATGTGGCACATAGCGGGTGCTCCAGAGGAATCTGTGGACTGAATATTAAAGTGAAGGGGATGTTACGCAGGCAGTTGGAAATGGGAGTCTGAAGCTCAGAGGAGAGGGAACGTCAAGCTGGAAGACGTTTAAGAGTCATTGTATAAAGGTGACATTTACATTCATAGGCATGAATGAGACTTCCTCCTATTGAGGAAGAGAGAAACAGGGGCTGGAACCCTAAGAAACCTTAGCATACGGAGTTTACCTCTCAGCTGATCTTTGAAATTCTTGTCATCCACTTTTGCAGTTTTCTTCTCTTCCTCTTTGAAATTGCCTGTCAGTTTTTAGAGCCCTCTCTTTCCTTTATACCTGTTGTGAGTTGTGCGCTTTTCTTATTTTCCTGATGAAGATCATAAGCCTCTTAAGGGAAAGATCCTATAGTCAAAAGTACATTCTTGAATTGGATTGGGTTTGACTGGACTGGACAGGAATGATAATCATTGTCACATTATAAAATTTTATCCATTGAAATATTAAATGTATTAATGTTTCAAGTTACTGGATATCATGCCCAAGTTTTCAGCAAATTATTATTAACTTTCTGTAACAAAGGCATGTTTTTATTCTCAAATCAATCATCAGTTTCAATCCAGAAATTCAAACCATGTAGACGTACAGTGTTGTGAATTCAGGGGTTGTGAAAATATAATTTTTTGATCAATCTTAAATGACAGAATTGTATTTTTCTCTATACTTTCAGGACATTGAAGGAGACTTGAAACAAATGAGGCTTCAGAACATAAAGGAAAGCAAAATTCCAGAACAGAAATGTAAAGCTAAGGTAATAAGCATTTTTGCCTTTTGGTGCCATATTGAAAAGCCAGGGAGTCTACACTTTGCAATCTGGGCTGCCTACGTGATTTTTCCCTGTACCGTTTTATGGAATTGCCCTATTTTATGATGTTAGACTAATGGTTTTAAGTATTGGTAATGTCAAATAAAACTGAGCTAGGTTGTTGTAATTTTAAGGCTTTTATTGAATTACCAAACTAAGATTTTTTTTTCTTGTTTCTTTCCTAGAGAGGGGTAAAGTTTGAAATTAACTTAGACAACTGTATTTCTGATGAACACACCCTCCAAGAGGAAGAGGTATGCCATTAAGTATACATTTCCATTAGTAGATATGAGAAAATGAGTCTATCTTACTAGCATGTTTCGTGAAGTTATTCTACAGGCTGTAAGAAAAATTTTCTTAAGTATTCCTAGAAGGGTCTCTGATGTTTAAATGAGTCTTCCAAATCTTTTTCCTCCTATTTTTAAAAATGGAGGTTATTTCCTTAGATGGATTATTCCATTTTGATTTGTTTTACTTTTATAAAAAGAGCTATTTTCTTCATATCAATTTTTTATCATAGCCACATTAAAACACACAGTCAACACAGTCAAGAACTAATGTATTAATATACTAATATGAATTCAGCAGGTACCCTAAAGCTATGAACATTTATTTTAGGTCTTAATTAGTTATTAATAACTTTGTACAGATTTTTGGTCTAATCTCAATTATGCATTTGGGCTGTCCTTGCCACAGCAATAAATGCATGAATATAGTAAGTAAAATCTCATTTTATTATTTGATTTTAACATCTTTTTTATCCCACTTTTTTATCAGACTTACTGATGTCAAAATTAACTGGTTTGTTTTTCCATTTACCTTGTCCAAATTCACTTTTTTTTTTTCTGAGAGTCTCATTCTGTTGCTAGGGCTAGAGTGCAGGGGTATCAACATAGCTCACTGCAACCTCAAACTCCTGGGCTCAAGCGATCTTCCCACCTCGGCTTCCCAAAGTGCTAGGATTACAGGAATGAGCCACGGTGCTCGGCCTGAATTCACATTTTAAGTTAGTAAAGTTAAGTTTGAATAATCATACCTGATACTCAATTTTTACTTTCATATTATTTATTAGCTTAAAACTTTTTAATGTTATTTCTTTTTTACAAGCATTTTACTATATAAAGACTTCATTAGAGTGGTGATAGTTAGTGCTCACCTCTATTCAACCTTTAGGCCTCTAAGTGCCCCTGAGCTGTGGGATCAGAGAGGAGCAGACCTGGGGATCTGTTTCTGGGTTGGAACCTGAGGCGTGGTACACCCACAGAGCTTCAGTGATGGGAGGTACCGACGCTGCTCTGCTGGAATGAAAGGATGGAGTCCAGAAAGTTTGGACTGCCAGGCTGTTTGTTCTTTTTTATTCTGTGCTTCAATGTACTTGAAACGTATGATTATTTTCGTATCAATTATGGAGTATTAGGAGCAGCTTCGGGCATCTGGTTAGGAATGTCGTATACTTAAAAGTAGGGCATGGATGAGAAGACCTGGAGAGTTCTGTGGAATGGAACTGCAGTAGAATAATATTAAAGGCAGAAAGTCTGGATAAATTTAAGTTGCCCTGTGACCAGTGCTTGTCACTGTTGAGAAGGAGAAGAAATGAAAACATTCCTATTTCTAGCTTATTCCAACATAGTTCCAGTTTTAAAACTCTACATATTTGTTCAATAAACATGTATTGACTATTTACAATATATCTTGCCAATTAGTATTACTAGGAACACAGAATATTTTCAAATATTTTTTTCAAAATATGTGTTCTCATGAAACACTGTGGGATTGATTTAGGCAATGGATATACTAAATGAAACTTTGGCCTTCGAGGACGACATGAGGTTTAAGGAATATGAACGTGTAAAGGAACATGAAGATTATACAGACAAAGCTTTTGAAAAACTCTGTTGCCCAGAAGCAGGTATGTGTCCCCTGAAAGCTGTAGATGAGAAGGAACTGCGAACTTAGCAATCCATCTCGAACTCTGTCCCCACGTGTCTGCTGTGGCTCTGCTGTCACCTGACACTCTCTGCTTTCCCCTAGCTGGACGGAAACTCAGTCCCTCTTCTCCTGCCCATCCGCAGGACATCTGGGGTGTCCACACTCCCCGAGACCCAGCCCTCTGCTCCTGCTCTGCACTTCGGCAGTGTCACCTGCTCCCTCCCGTAGCTTCAGCTCCTCCCAGGAGCTCCGCACTCACCAGTCTTTCTCCTCGTCCCCTGGAAAGCTCCATGGACAAGTGCCACCAGCATCTCCAACCCAGCACGTGTAAAATCGAGCTCTTCTGCACCCTTCCCTCCCGATGACCCTTTATTTTGGTCAATGCCATCCCCAGGGTGCACCCCCAGGGTGGATCCTACTCTGAGATGTCTCGGAGTCTTCCTCCTCCTTCATCCCTTCTGCCGCTGGTTTGCGGCTCTGTCGTCACAGCGTCAGCAGTGTGGCGTGGTAGTTAGTGCGTGGGCTTTGGAGACAGACGGCGGTTTGAATCCCAGCTGGCACTCCCACTTTCTGGTCGTGTGACCTTTCTTTCACAAGTTACTCCAATGCCCCGAATCTCAGTTTCCTCTTAGGAACAGGGGATAACGGTAGTAGTAATAACCACGTGGGGTTATTGTGACGACTAAAGTGAGATTCACATATAAAGTAACCTGGCACATACTAGGTGCTTAATAAATGCTGTTCTCTTAATTTTCCCTTTGCCTTTCCCCCACTGTATTGCCTTATTCTCTTATGTGACCTCCTTTTCTCTAATATTTGTCCTTCATTCTCTGACTGGTTGCTAAATTTATCTTGTCATATTATTACTCTGCTCAGATTTGCTTTGATAAGGTCTGTTCCACATAGTATCACATTTAACACTGTGTGGCCTGATCCTACAGTGACCCCCTTTTCTACCCCAGCCTTCTTCTTTCTTTCCAGTGATGAGGGGACCCACACAGCCTGCTGGGACCCCCATGTTCTCTTATAGCTATGTGAGCATTTGCACAGCTGGCTGGGCTCACTTTCCTCTTCCTAGAATATCCTTTGCCTCATTTCCCTCTTGAAAAGTTCTCATTCAACTCAGCAGGCATTTTATTGAGGGTTTTCTTATGCCGCAGACTGTGCTTGGTGGCAGGGAGCTCAAAGATGAAGGAAACCTGGACCCTGCCCTCAATATCACAGAAGTGTCACAAGCAAAAGAAAGGAGGCACAGAACATGTTCTCCGAGCCTGAAATGTTAATCATTGTCGGAGTGGGAGCTGGCTGGAGAGTTGGGGTCCCCACTCCTCCAGGGTGTGGCATGCCCCGGAGCTTGGGCCTTATCCTGCGTGGGTGGTGGATTAAATCATATTTGCGATTGAAGATTGTGCTGGCTGCAGAGCGAAGGATGGCGGGCAGGGTCAAGGCCGAAGCAGGAGAATAATCCAGGTGGGAAACGACAGGTGTACAAGCCAGAGCAGGGCAGGGAGAACGGGCGCTGAGTGTGGGGCTTGGGGCGGAGAAGGGGCTCGAGGACACTCCCAGTTTCCTAATTCAGATGAACAAAGCTGTCCCCAACTAAATACACAGCACATAGAGGGCGCCCAGTAGAGGTATCGTAGTGATCTAAGTTTGGAACATGTTGAGGTTTAGGTCTCTATGAGCATCAGCTGGAGATGTTTAGAAGGTACCACCTGTGTCAGACTTAAGGCCTGGGCACATCAGGGCTAAAGATGCAGTTCGGCGGCCTTAGCATATCCATGGTATTTAAACCTTGCTGATGGTCAAGATACCTGTGCAGAGGGGCTATAGTGAGAAGCAGATGGAGCTTAGGAAAGAACGCTAGCACTATGTAGAAAGGTGGTGAGAGAATCAGCAGAGAGTGAAACTGGAGGAGGAGATTTCACAAAGAAGGCACAGGAGTTGGCAGCATCAACTGGAAGAGAAAGGCCAGGTGACCGGGGTGGGATGCGGCCGCCCAGGAGCCCTTATATGGCCTTCTTCATTTCTCTACTGAAAACAGCATATTTGTTTTTTTTCTTGGTAGGACTGATTTAAATCAAACCTTTGCCTGTAATACATATTGCAAATATTTTCCCCAGTTGGTCTTCAGATCTCACTTACAGTAACAATAGCAAATATGTGTGTGTGTGTGTGTGTGTGTGTGTATTCACTTACAAATAAACTTAACAAGAATTGTGCAGGGCATATGAAGAAAACTGTAAAACCTTACTGAGGTATTTAAAGACCACTTGAATAAATGGAGAGAAATAACAGTGCTATGTATTGGAAATATTCTTTCCAAATAAATATATGAATTTATGGAATTTTAATCAAAATCACAATAGGATTTATTTTTTTCTGATTTGGGGAGATCTTGGAAGATTGGATAATCTTGAAGTTTCTTAACTAGCCAAAAAATTTTGAAAAAGAAGAACAGTAAAGGGGCACTTTACCCTTTCAAACATCGCAATATAGCATAGAAATTATAGTCATTGAAACAATATGATAGTAGCACCAGAACAGATAAAGCAGTGGAAAGAAGAGAGAGTTTCGAAACAAACCCCAGTAGGTATCATAATTCAGTGCGTGCTAACAGTGACATGACAAGTCAGTGGGAAAAGGGAGGAGTATTCAAATAAATGCTAGTGGGCCAATTTGTTAACAATTTGGGAAACACTGTGAAATCAGACCCTATATACTATGCTATTTAATACAATGAAACAAATTCTTCCCAAATCAAAGAGTTTATATGTAAAAAGTTATACATTAGAAATGAAGTAAAAGAAGATATACATAAAAAAAAATTTTAATAGGCAAGAGCTAGCTTTTCAAAATACATAAAAAAAAATCACATAATAAATTAACAATGAAAAGCTTTGGTAAAGCAAATAATACTAGCTCCCAGAAGTGTCATTTTCAATAATTTATCTAGGGTACATAATCATGAATGTCCACAAAAATTCAGCTATAAATGAAGTAATTATACAATAGCATTATATATAATAGTGAAAAATCACTAGCAACCTAAAAATCCAGCAAAAAGGAATTAGTTACATTACAATACATTCGTGAGACAGAATACTGTGTTTGCTTTAGAATGGTTGTACAGAAGAATATTTAATGGCCTGGATATTACATGCAGCTGATTGACAAAAAGCAAGTTATGAGAGGCTATGTAGTGTGTGGCCGAATTTTTGTTTCAAAACAAAGCAAAAACTGTGTGGAGGGGAAAAATTGAAATTTTAATAGTCTCTGGACAGTGAGATTATAGGTGATTTTTATTTTCTTCTACTTATCAGATTTTGAAATTTTCTATAGTGAAAACATAGTAATAAAGAAAAAGATAATACAAGTTATTTTTTAAATTAAGAAAATGGAACAGATTGCATTTCTGCAGAAACTAATTCAAGTAAAAGTTCTCATAGATGCCTCAAGGAATTTGTCCATTTGTGTCACTAATATTTCTTTAGCATTTAGCTATATGGGCTAGTCAATCAAACGTTAATAATAAAAGCGAAACAATTTTATACCTGTTTATAATTTCATTCTTATAAGTTATGATCTATGTTAGAACGAGCGTGGTCATTCTCTGGTTTGAACTTACCAGCTGATAGACCTGTGGGTTCCTAAGTCAGTCAACACTTTGGCTGCTGTTGAATTAACGAGTTGTTCCTTACACTCAGGGTTTTCCATGCACGACGATGCTGTTGCTGCAGAAAACAGGAGGCAGTGGGATAGAGGAGCACCTCAGACTCTGCTGCAGATGATGGCAGTGGCCGACGTCACCTCCACCTGCTCCACCATGCCTGACGGTGAGTATGTGGTCAACTGGCATCAGTGGTCAGCAAGGGAAGACCAAGGCCCTGGCACGGCTGTGTTGCTCATCCCGATGTGACAGTCCTGCTTCTCAGTACAATCCCTGTAGATTTTGTATCAAACACCTTTCAAAGACGTTGTTTTGGTTTCCCCCTACCCCTAGAGAGACTCGCCTGCTAATTATCCTAGACCAATGACCACCCTAGCCACCAGATGTAAAGGAGGACAAATCCAGGATGCCACCTTCTTAAAGTGAGGGAGAATGCACAAGGAAGGGCAGGCGACTTGATTTACCTTCCAACGCCAGCTCGACAACTCCCTTGCTATTTTGCAGAGGGTCATTTTTTTTCACCAATAAAATTAGAATTAAAAGAAGAGCTAGGCCAGGTGCATTGGCTCACACCTGTAATCCCACTGCTTTGGAAGGTTGAGGCAGAAGGATTGTTTGAAGCCAGGGGTGCAAGATCAGCCTGGGCAATATAGTGAGACTCTGTCTTAACAAAACAAAAATAAAAGAATTAGCTGGGCGTGGTGGTGCCTATCTGTAGTCCCAGCTACTCGGGAGGCTGAGGCAGGGAGGATCACTTATGCCCAGGAATTTGAAGTTATAGCGAGCTATGATCATGCCACTGTACTCCAGCCTGGGTGATAGAGTGAGACCCTGTCTCTAAAAAAAAAAAAAAGAGAATAGCTATGCCTACAAGATTTAGAAAGCTAACAGTGCAAAGATACATATAAGTTGTTTTGTAAGATAATGCACTATTTAAATGTTAGAAATGTTTAGGATACGATGATATTTTCAACCTAAATTCCTTTGTTGTGATTTGAAATTTTGACATAGCCTTTCCTTAGAGGGCTCATAGCAACCTCCCACCTCTGGGTGTTATTTTCACAGGTGGTAAAGATTTTTATTGCTTATTTTCTATGTTCCTCTTGATAACATGGGGCTGAGAGCTAAAATTTATACCTGTACCTGTGATGAAAGTTGACATATGTCAGTATATCACTGAAATTAGTAATGATAGGTGTGTGAATTGACTTGTAATTCAATAAGACAATGGAGGGAAAACCCAACTTGGAATAAGTAAATAGAATAGAAAATTTATCAAACCAAAAAAGCCAGTTTACAAAGCAATAAATGACTCTTCTACCCGTGAGCTATGTAACAATAAGTCACTAAACTTTTCTATGTCTCAGTTTCTTTATTAATAAAATGAAAAGTGTGGGATTAGGTTACCTCCAAGGTTCTAACGTTCTGTAATCTTGTAAAAACTCAAATAAAGAAGCATTTTTATTTTCTATAACAAAGTTTCCTCTTCAGATGGCCAAGTTATTGTGATCGAAGGCATTCCAGAAAATAGAAAACAGTGGCGGCATGAGGCGCCAGGAACTTTAATGAGTGTTTTGGCTGCGGCACATCTAACGAGTAGCTCGTTTTCTGCCAGTGAAGGAGAATTTGGTACGTAGTTTATTTTTAACAACATGACCAATGCCCAGAGGAACTTCGTCAAAGATTTGCAAATGCAGAAAGGGGATAAAAATACCTTCAGCCTGGAGAGAGAATTGGGAGGGTGTCTAGCCCTTTCAGACACTGATTTGCTTTGTCCAAGCCTGTTCCAAATGCTGGTAACAAAAGACGTGAGCTTCCAAGGAGAGCGGTGTAATTTTCTTTAATGTAATCAGCTGACAACTGATGAAAAGGTAAGTGGGACTAGTGGCTTTGTAGCTGAAGATCTAGTATTGCTTAGCTCTACCTGACACAGTTGATTTCTGACAGCTATTCAGTGGCCTCAAATTACTATCCTGTGGGCAATAAAAATATGTCATACTATAGTTTGAGGGTTTTTTTTTTTTTTGGTCTCCAATTTTTAACAAGATTCTACTTTTGTTTACTTTAAGGGAGACCAACCCTCATTTTCTAACATTTTAGGAAATTCACATCACAATGGGAATTTGGTTCTGTCAAGTATTCAGGTGTGAAGTGCCACAAGAAAAGCCACTGCAGACAGGCAGAGATTCAACAAGCATCTGCACAGATGTGAGGCTAGGGGCCTCGCATTGCAGAGATGTGAGGCAAAAGGAGATAAACTAAGAAACTAGGCAGTCACAGAGGCTGGTAAATGCTTACCAAGTTAAATAGCACTACAAAAATATACATACGACGTTATCCACGCATGGTGGTGTGCACCTGTAGTCCCAAGCTACTCCGGAGGCTGAGGCAGGAGGATCGCTTGAGCCAGGAGTTGGAGGCTGCAGTGAGCTATGATTGCACCACTGCACTCCAGCCTGGGGGACATATTGAGACCCTGTCTCTAAACAATATATATATAATATTAAGAATAATGCAAGAGAGGTACCTAAGTAATTACCAAAGAGTGGATCAGCCAGTTTGTGAAGCCCAAGAAAGGGGGAATCTGAAATTCCAGCTGTCTAGTCAACTCTTAAAAAATGTACAGGATTTTGTTGAGCATTTTAGGTGGGGAGGACCATGTGAAGGACGGTCTTGCAGAGGGCAGATGGGTGCTGGTGACTGAGAAGGCCAGTTTGACTGAAATCTAGGAGCAGTAGAAGGGGCCAGAGTCCCTGAGGAAATGAGTCCTTTGGCGTTATTACTTATCTCCGTGGACACACTGTTGTTTAAAACTTAGGAGGAGAGACGGACAGAGAGGCAGAGATGCTGCCTTTGAGCCTCGTTCCAGTACCTTCTAACTGGTGCAGCGTAATCGGCGGCTCCCTGCTATCTGGGGATAAAGCGTCATCTGTAAGGGGTGGAGTGGAGGAAGCTTGGGGCCTGCGTGGCCTCATCTGTGCATTCCTGTCATGTTTTCTCCCTACTTTCCCCCTACCCTACCAGACTGGGCTTTGCAAAGATGTCTGGAATGTAGCAGATTCTGAATAAGTGGTTTTTGAATGAATGAATGAATGAAAGCCTGTAACTTCATTGATATGCTTCTGTTTAATCCAAAAAAATTCTAATAAGCTTTCTGTAAGTCCTCAAGTTTGTCTACTGTCTCCTTGTCTTTTCTCTGTTTGCTGCCTCTGAGAATTACACAGTCATTCAGTCTGTTAATAAAATACTATAAGATCTGCAGAGGAAAAAGGGAGAGCTTTATTTTCTATAAAAAACAATCTGCAGATTGGGGAGGCACAGCTTTCAGTACCAGTGAAAGTGTGCTCCCCAAAGGACAAAGGGAGGGCTTGGCTTAAATAGGGAAAGTTCTTGCCCTGGTTCTCAATCAGGCCCATTTATGCAAACGAAGGATTCAAACTTGTTCAGTCCTGATTGGTCAAAATAGTCTATCCCTGATTAGGTGGTTTCCAAGCCCCAAACCAGAAGTCTCTGTCCAGTGTTTCTTTCAAATGGCCATTGGGGGCTGGGGCTGGGGGCTTCCAGCCACAGCTTATCTCAGCACCAGCAACAGGAACTGGTCTGGCTTGACTGCAGCAGGGGAGGTTCTATGACACGTTCACAACATCTTTATGAGAACACAGAGTATGTGACTGCTCCCTCACCGAGCCATAGCTGCCTGGTTCATTTAACCTTTCCGTGCCTCAGTTTCCTGGAAATACACCAATTCCGAGATGCACCCTCCTCCCCTTTTTAATGTTTCTGAAGTTGGGATGCAGCATACAGTCCATGGTGTTTTATAACCACTGTAGTCCAGGCAGTAGTCTTGACATATGTCATGCCTGGGCTCCAGTTAACGTTAACACTTGTAGAATGGGTGTCAGTGGGTAGAGATTTTCTCCCTGGAGACTAAAGTGAAACGTTCTTTTAATCCCTAGTAACCAGATAATTGTAGATTATGCATGGGAGAGGTATATTATGGTATATTGCAAAAATAAACATAGTTCTTTACTCTTCCTTTGTATCCATGCCCTTTGTGATATAACTTTGCAGCTCCATCATTAGGAAGAGTTTTTTCCTTACCCCCTTGAAATTGGACTGGCCATGTGATTTTCTAAGGCCAGTAGAATGCAGTGGAAATGGTAGTGTGCTAGATCTGCATATTCAAGGATACTTGTGAGCTTCTGCCCTTTTTTTTGGAACCCTGTCCAGCTCTCAACTAGCCTGAGTTGACCTGCTAGAACATGAGAGACCATGGGGAGCAGAGATAAGCCATCCCAAGTTAGGCCATCCTTGACCAGCAAGCCTCCAGCTAGCCTAGCACGTGACGGCAGATGTATGAGGGGACTCAGCTGAGACCAGAAGGGCCACCTAGCTGTGCTCAGCCCAAATCGCCTAGTGGCGGAATTGTGACCTAAATAAATGCTTACTAAGTCACTAAGTTATATGGTGGTTTATTATTCTGCAAAAGTTAAGAGATATAGACATATTTAATAAAATTATCAAAGTAGAATTCCAAACTAGGCTAGCTCTACATCATTGTAAAGCCAGGTTAAGAAACCAGCATTTTTAGTTTTTTTGTGAATTCTTTTAGTTCTATTGCAGATTCTTTTAAGAAAAATCTCTCTCAACAATGCCTTTGACTGCATTAAGGTTGAAATTATATTTTTTAAAAAAGACCGAGACATCAATGACAATGTGGGAAAGAAGGAAAATTTCCCCTTTGCCCCTAGAAGTTTCACTGAAAGATCAACTCACAATAAGGCAGATTAATAAAAGAAAGAGATTACAAATTTATTTACCATGCCCACAGGGAGAATCACAGAATGATTACCCAATATCCCAGTGGGATTCAGAAGTTTATATATCCTCATTTGAAAGAGGAGAGGGAGATGAGGAATATAGATAATTCTGTTTACTACGGAGGATGAATAGTAGATACTTGGGAGAATGAATGGATGGGGGAAACTGACTTGTAAATGATTCTCTTTGGAAATTAAATTAACCTGAGAGACAGTTATTATTATCTTTAAAATTGGGAGGGAGCAGAAAGGCAATTGTTCTTTTTGATGGATCTGTCTGGTTTTATGCAGATAGAGGGGAAGCCCCTTCTAATGCCTATTGATCTATAAAGGCCTTGAATTCAAAATACTCTTTATACAACGGAGTCGTATTTGGGGGTGAAATTCCCTGTGCTCCTTCACAAGCATATGAAAAGATGCCCAACATCAGTAATCATCAGGGAAATGCAAATCAACACCACAATCAGATATTACCTCACACCCATTGCAATGACCCCTATAAAAAATGACAGAAAATAGGTGTTGGCAAGGATGTGGAATGATCATAACCCTTGTGCTCCGTTGATAGTATTGTAAAATGATCCAGCTGCTGTGAAAAATAGTATGGAGGTTCTTCAAAGACTCACAAATAGAACTACCATATGATCCAGCAAGCCAGCTTCTGGGTATATATCCAAAAGAATTGAAAACAGGGTTTTGAAGAGATATTTTTGCACACCCGTGTTCACTGCAGCAGTATTCACAGTAGCCAAGATGTAGAAACACCTAAATGTTTATTGATGGATGAATGGATAAAGAAAATGTGGTATATACATACAGTAGAATAGTATTCAGCCTTAAAAAAGAAGGAAATCTGTCACGTGCTCTAAAGACTAAGAAAACATTGTGTCAGTTTATTGGGAACATTTTATTTGTGATTGGTGTATAAAATAAAAGTACATCTTATTTATTTTTTTTTTTTGAGACAGAGTCTCACTCTCTTGCCTGGGGCGGGTGCTGTGGTATCAGCCTAGCTCACAGCAACCTCAAAGTCCTGGGCTCAAGTGATCCTCCTGCCTCAGCCTCCTGGGTAGCTGGGACTATAGGCACGTGCACCATGCCTGGCTAATTTTTTTCATTTTTAGTTGTTTGGCCAATTTCTTTCTATTTTTAGTAGAGACGGGGGTCTCGCTCTTGCTCAGGCTGGTCTTGAACTCCTGAGCGCAAACGATCCGCCCGCCTCGGCCTCCCAGAGTGCTAGGATTACAGGCATGAGCCACCATGCCTGGCCAAAAGTACATCTTATAATTGGTGAAATCTTGAAGTAGTCGAGGGAATCTGACTGATATAAAGGAATGAAATATTGTGCTATCTTCCATCTAATCCTTTTCCCAAGAGAAAAAAAGTACATTTTTAATAACAAGAATAAATGCAAAAATGAAAAAAAGATGAAATTGCGCATGTGTGCTTTGGGTTTTCTCTGCAGATGTTAGTGATGAAGCCTAGCCACGAGCTGGATACTCAGTTTATAGAAACAGTGGAAAAGAAGAGTGGTCCAATTCTGGCAAATCTCAAGTTTTTACATGCAGATTTTCTTAAAGTTTTTATACAATCAAAGCGTCTGCCCCCCAAAGCAGGGGTATTTTGTCTCTGTGCTTCCTCTCATCCCACTTCTTTTTCTTGCCTGGTTGTGTTGCCTGGTACCTTCAGAACAATGCTGAATAGCTGGGTGTCAGTTGTCATCCCTGTCTTATTCTCTGTTTTAGTGGAAATGATTAAAAGGTTTACCCTTACGATTGACGTTCACTATAGTGTTTTTGGTATATACTCCTCATTGGGTGTATAGGCTGGGATGCTTTAATATCTCTGTCATTTCGTTAACAGTGGGAACACCAAGACAATGGCTTCCTAAAGAAGAGGAAGGGAAGGTGGATGTGGCCTCTGGCATTGAAGTAGCTGAGGAACAACTAGATCCACGATCTGATGATGATGATACGTAAGTAGGTCATGTGCGGATACCGAAATCAAGCACTGGTAGAAAGTTAAAATGCTGTTGTTAAAACAGAAGACAGCCCCTAGAAACCTAGCTAAGATTCTTCTCCGATCCTCCAGTAGTTGTTTTATATATTTGCAGCACTGATATTCTGTCTTAATTACTCTGGCTTTGTCATACAAATATCTTTTGATATCTGGTAGGGCTGGTACCCGCACGTTCTTTTAGTCTCCACACCTTGTTCTTCAAAATTATCTGAGCCATTGTTGCCGGTTACTCATCATATACATCTTTGCATACTCTTGTACGGTGTCATGAGAAACTTTATTGGGATTTTGGTAGGAATGACATTATATTTGTTGATTAAATTATGGGAATTGCCCTCTTTGTGATTATGAACCTTTTTTAAAAAATTATTTTTTAGCTGGTAATAAAAATTGTGTATATTTATGGTATATAACATGATGTTTTGAAATGTCCATACATTGTGGAATGGCTAAATCAAGCTAATTAATACATGCATTACCTTACATACTTATCATTTATTTTGGTGAGAACACTTAAAATCTACTCTTAGCAATTTTCAAGTATACAATACATTGTGTTGCCTCCAATTTTTTGGCTATTTTATAAATATAGCTGCTACGAATATTTATGTACATGTCTTTGTGTGGACGTAAGTTTTCATTTCTCATGCATGGGTAAATATCTAGGAGTGGAGTGGCTGAGCTGCACGGTAGGTGAATATTTAAGTTTTTAAGAAATTGCCAAACGTTTTTAAAGTGGTTATGCCATTTTACATTTCCACACACAGCATGTGAGTTCTAGTTATTTTACATCTTTGCCAACACTTGGTATGGTCAGTTTTAAAATTTTTTGCCAATCTAATGGTTGTGCAGTGGTGTCTTTATATTTTTTGAGTTTGGGGAATTATTCATACATCCTTGCTACCAGTTCTTTGTCAGATACCTACTTTGTCAATATTTTCTCACTGTTTGGGTTTTCTTATTCATTTTCTTAATGGTATGATTCAAGTTTTAAGTTTCTGACTGGTATATTTTTTTTTTCTTTTTTTTAATACTAGTCAAGTGCAGTAGTGAGAAGGGGGGTTAAGTAATAGTCTGACTGGTATATTTTTTTAGTCACTTTTTTAAAATATCAGGATTTCTAATTTATTTGCATTTTGAACAGAAACCATCATCTGAATTTTAATGATATTTAAAAAATTCATTGGGACTCCTTTTATTATTGAGCACAGGGTCAATTTTATGCCTGTTACAAATACATATTCTTACTATTTTGGGAGTATGTATATTCTATGTAATTATCTATTACATTAAGCTTAAACTTTTTTTGTTAAAGTGGTCTGTAGCCTTTTTTTTTCCTTTATCACTTCCTGATAGAGGTGTATTAAAATCTGCAACTACGTTTGTGACTTTGATGATTTCTCCTCATAATTCTATTTCCTTTCTGATATACTTTAAGTATGTAGGAGCTATGTTCTAATTTATGATTGTTATATTAATTTGGCAAAGTGTCCCTTTAATGCTGTTTGCCTTAAATTCTGTTTTATCTGATACTGATATTGCTATTCCAACTTCTGTAATTCTTCATTTTATATTATTTTTATGATATGTATTTTTCTATTCTTTTACTTTCATCATTTCTTTGTGGTTTCATTATGGTGTGTTTTTTATAATGTGCATGTAGCTGGTTGAGTATCCTTGTCATGTGATACTCTTTTAATTAGCTTAATTTAGTAAAATTCATTGTAATTGTTGACATATTTAGGTTTCACTCTGCCATATCGTTTTGGTTTTCTGTTTACTATCGTTTCTCATTTGCTTTTTCCCTTTTTTTTCCTAGCCTTTTGTTAGGTTGAAAAACTTTTTTTATACTACTTTTTTCCCTCTATTCTAATTTTGAAGATATAGATTATATTTCTTTTCTTTTAATAGTTAGCTTTTATATACTACCTACAAATTGATCTAACAAATTCCAAAGTTGCTCAATATTTCTTCCTTCCTCCCAAATGTGACAAGCACAATCTAAATAACCACTGAAACCCTTCCAATCTGATATTTTTTAATTTAGAATTATAATTTTATTTAAAAGCTTTTTTTATTGTGGAAAACTTTAAACATATAGTAAAAGTAGAGAGAAGAGCATAATGAACCCTTGTGTATCCATGATCCAGCTTTAACAATTATCAACATCATTTATTCTATTCCCACATTCTCCTTTTTTTTTGGTAAGTAGAATATTTTAAGTTTCAGACATCAAATCATTAAATCTAATTTTACCATTTTAAAAACAAAAATTTATATATATCTTATTCTATATAATGATATATCTATTATTCCCAAACTTAACTCAATTTGCCAACATAGTTTATTTTCTGAACTTTCCACCTTTTTTCTATCCCATGCTTTCTCTCTGGTTTCATTTTTCTTCTTGTTGATGTATATCCTCTAATAATACTTTATGATAGATTAGTGGGTGGTAAACTTTCTTACTCTTTGCATATTAAAAATTATTTTTATTTTGCCTTCAATCTTTAGCAGTAATTTTGCTGGGCACACAATTTTAGGTTGACAGTTATTTTTCTCCTGGCCCCCACTATTGTGGATGAGAAATCTGCTTTCACCTAATTGTTTTTCTTTTATGGATATGCTAACTTTCTCCCTGATACTTTTATAATTTCCTTTTTATCTTTGTGTTCTTATGTTTTATGATAGTATGTCTAGGTCTGGAAATGTCTTTTATCCTGCTTGCTTCACTTTCTTTTAAGAACTCATGACTTTCTTTAGTTCTGGAAAATTTTTATATTTGCTGTTCTTATTTATTCCATTTTGGTCCTCTAATTAGATGTAATTTGGAGCTTCTCAATCAGTGCTCAATAATACCTAATTGTGCTTTCATATTTTTTATTCTTTGATCCATTCCAGATTTTTTTTTTAAATTTATGTACCAATCACACAGAACCAGATGTTTTTTGTTTGTTTGTTTTGTTTTTTTTTGAGACAGAGTCTCACTCTATTACCCAGGCTAGAGTGCCATGGCATTAGACTGGCTCACAGCAACCTCCAACTCCTGGGCTCAAGTAATCCTCCTGCCTCAGCCTCCTGCCTCCTGAGTAGCTGGGACCAGAGGTGCATGCCACCATGCCTGGCATCTTCTGTATTTTCAGTGTCTCTCTATTACCTCCTTCCCCTCGGCATATAAACATCCTCAAATCTCTCCCATCTTATGAAGCCAAAAAACCATTGCCCCCAGGTTCTCTAGGTAACACCAACCGTTTCAGAGCCAGCCTTCCTGAAGGAGGAGTATAAGCTCACTGGCACTTTTTTACCTCCCGTTTCTTTTTTAACCCACTGTACATTGGTTCGTGCTACGTAGAATTCCTCTGAAATAGTCTCTCAATGGACTGTTATCTTGAAAATTGCCAACCAAGTAAGATCATCACTTAGTCCTCATCTTATTTGACTGCTCCCTTTGGCTCCCATGACACACATTTTCTTGGCTCTTATCAGCTCTGTCTCAGTCTCCTTCACCTGCTACATAAATGTTAGTGATCTTTGGGATTATTTTCTTGGTCTCCTGCCCTCTTCCCTTCTAAAAATACTAATGTTGTTGTCTTAGACACATTTCAATTCCTGGTTCTACTAATTAGTAGCTGTAAAAACTTGGACACATTTTTTCACCTCTTTGAGTTTTGGTATCTGTAATTTGATGATGATAATGCCTACCTCAAAGTGCTATTAGTAGATGAAATATAGTATGTGTAAGTGCCCTAGGTCAGTGACTGGCGTAGGGGCCCAATATCTGGCAACTGTTTTCCTTTTTCTTCTTTCTTCCTCTCCTCTTAAACATAAGAGTGATGTTAAACATATGATGGATATTAGTGAGTATACTGAAATGTGCTTAACACAAATGCAACTAAACAGAAGACTAATCCTCTCAACCTTGGTTGTTTATCACCCTTGGAAAAACCAGGCTGGATGTAATAAATAATTTATTACCTGAGTGAAAATGTAACTTTCATATTGCTCAAGTGGGGATGGGGAGTGAAAAGGCAAACTAGTTTTCATATGTATTCTTCAGTGCTTTCACACATCACAATGTTAATTTTTACTGTTTATTTCAGAAATTTTGAAGAATCTGAAGATGAGTTGAGAGATGAAGTAGTAGAATCCCTAGAAAAACTTGCTACTTCCAAAGGGGAGGAAAAAAGAGATGAGGGCTCCAGTTCCTCTACGGACTCTGAAAAGTCAGGAGAGAGAGGGGAGAAGCATGCTGAAATTTGAAGAATTAAATGAAGGTTTGGAGGATAATTTGACTCCATCTAATGACCAAATTTGTATTCATGAAGACCAAGGAACATCAACAACCAGTCAAAATATACAAGTGTGATTATTGTACTTTTTCTTAAATAAGTTAGTATCCATTAACTATAGTATTTTTTTGAGTACAGTCATAAATGTTCTTTTATTGTAAAGGTTTTCTAGTAATCCCAAGAATTTGTTAATTTTTCTTTCAATTTAGACAACAGAACCAACTTTTAAGTGTAGAAATTATTATTTTTACTTTAAAACTTTTGTTAAGAAATCTTTTAGATACTATATGTGGTAGGCAGAATAATGTGGCTCAAACACCCACCTCCAAAAGACATCATATCCTACTCCTCAGAATTTGTGAATATGTTGTTACGTGGCAAAGAGGAATTAAGGTTGCAGATGGAATTTCCAAGTTTGCTAATTAGCTGACTTTAATATAGGGAGGGTCCTTAAAAATGGAAGAGGAAGGCAAAAGAGAAAACCAGGGAGAAGACAGCGTGAAAAGGACTGAGGCTGACATTGCTGGCTTTGAAGATGGAGGATGAGGCCACGAGCTAAGGAATGCAGGCAGCTTATAGAATCTGGGAAAGGCAAAGAGATTCTTCTCTAAAGCCTCCAGAAGCAACACAGCTCTGCTGACACCTTGATTTTAGCCTAGTGAGATCCATTTCAGACTTCTGACCTGCAGAACTGTGAGATAACAAATTTGTGTTGTTTTAACTAAGTCTGTGATAATTTGTTAGGATAGTAATAGAAAACTAATATACAGATTCATTCAAAATAATGAATCTGCCATTTTATAAAACTGTGATTTTGAAATTTAAGTTACACTGAACACACTTTTTTTGAAGCCGATGTTGACACTCATGTAAGGCAATTGAGCAAAGTGAAGAACAATGCATGACATGTTAATTATGCACTAAATAACCATTTTATTATGTTTTATTGAACTATTTTCTAATAGTTTCAAGTGTAGGTTGTGAACTTCTTGAAGGCATGGAATATATATGGTTTTTATGTCTTATGATGGTCTTTTTAGATATAGTTATTAGCATAGTGCCAGAAATAATTTCTTGAATTAATAAATGCTAATACATTTTCTTGTTAAGACTGTAAACTCTGTGAGGTAGGAAACTGGACTTAAACTTTTTTTTGTACTGATCATAATCCCAATGTTGAACATGTGTCTGGAGCTTAACAGATGTTTCCTCAAATACTAGGGGGTGTGTCTGCTGCTGGGAACGAGAGGGTGGTTATATTTCAAGGCAGTAGAATTCTGCCTAAAGTATCTGCTCTATGATAAAACAAAACTGAAATGGCATATTGATACATTGTTAAGCTAAGAAAACAAAGATGAGAAAGGGTTGGTCAGATTATTTCTAGGTTCTGCTTAGTATTTACAGTTGGTATAATTTTTATTAAATGTGGGGAATGTAGCCAAGTACAGTGGCTCACACCTGTAATCCTAGCACTCTGGGAGCCAGAGACAGGAGCATCACTTGAGTTCAGGAGTTTGAGACCAGCCTAAGCAAGATCAAGACCCCATCTGTAATAAAAAAAAAAAAAAAAAAGGAAAAGAAAAGAAAAAAAGGAACAGTTACCTGAGCGTGGCACCTGCAGTCCTAGCTGAAAGGAGTGGCCTTGCAAAAATAACAGGAAAATACCTAATCCCAGTTTCCTCAGTAATAGTTAAAGATCAATCCTATGAGTTCTTTCACTACCAGGCACCCCGCAGGGGTTCTGTTTTGCACTTCTAAAAACAGTAACATCTTAGTAGAACAGTACTCCAGAAGTTCTCCAGACTATAGCTGACATCCCGCTTTGACACTTTTCAGTTTTATCAGTCTTCCAGAATAAACAAAAATACATGTAACTAACACAATATTAGGAACATTGAAAGTGAGCATATATACACATTGTATTTTTCAGTGATATGTTTGTGATATGAAAATCATTTGGAAAAAGCTTAAAAGTTTTATGGAATTCCTAGGCTGGGCGCGGTAGCTCACGCCTGTAATCCTAGCACTCAGGGAGGCCGAGGTGGGAGGATTGC